>VZUA01005064.1:26160-37995 GCA_013401035.1 Horornis vulcanius
TTTTTTTTTTTTTTTTTTGGTGGTAATGCATGTGTGTGCATGTGTAGGGTAAAAACATCCCAGAGGCCATTTCTCCCACCTAGATTTATTTCTGTGGACAGCATTTATTGCACACTTCAAAGTCATCATAATTTTGTGTGCCATTCATCTAGTTCTTTAGGCTCTTTCTTCCAGTGCATCCCTGCAGTAGCATTTGCTTTGTCTGCAGATGATCCACACACTTCTCAGCCTTTGTAGATATGTCAGATATTGATTTCAAACTGGAAAAGATGCAAAAATACAATCTCTGAAGGTGATTAAAACAAAAACATAAAATATGAATTCACATCCTGTTAATTATTTAAAATTTGTTTTTATGTTTTGTATAGCAGTATTTTGAAAAAAATGCAAAACATCTTAAGGCCTCCACCCTGTCCCAGTAATTTGAAATGTTTTAAAAGAGTAAAGTTAGAAGGAAAAGTTATAGACAGCCTAAAATCTATATGCACATCATGTAATTTCAAGATGTTTTAAATACAGTGAGCAGGCACTGAAGATTATTTCCTAATTTAGAAACTCGATTTCCATATTTAAAGTGGAAGCTACAGTAATAGTTTGAGAACTGGAACAACTTATGTGAGCATACCTGTCTCACCCACTGAAATCTATAATTTTTAAGCAATGCACTTGTGTCACTGATCCAGAACCATGTCTCCCACCTCTGTGCAGCACTCCTGTGCTACTCAGCACTAGCACACTGGCTCAGCTGTGTGCTACCACCATGCTGCCTTTCCCTTAGACTTTCCCTACAGCTTGTTATTGATTAAAACAGAGAAAAAAAAAACAAAAACAAAAACAAACCAACAATGATGTAAGGAGTAGAGTTTTTCAAGTCAGATGTAGGAGTTCTGAAGTTACCTTGACTGGTTAATCCAGAGTTCTGAGTATGTTAAATCAAAACCTCTTCCAGTTTTGGTGGTGTCTGTTTCTATTCTGCTAAGCCAGAACTATTTTTAATTCTTCTAGTAATTCCTCCATGATTACCACTGTTCCTTTTTCAAGAATTTAAACAAAATAGGGCAGAAAATAGGAATTATCTTCCTCCTGTAGAATTTTTCCTATTTACTCCTAATCCAAACCTAGGGGGACTGAGCATTCCACTGAGCTTGAAAAACATTGAAAAACACTGAGCTTGGAAAACTGTATTATTCAAAAAGTCAGATTTACCATAATCTCCTTGAAGATGTCTTGATTTCTCATTCTTCTCCAGCCATTTGCAGTTAGATCTGCCAAAGAACTCAGATGACAGAGGTGGTATGGATGGCCCTAGAGGATTTCTCTGGCAAAAAAAATCCAGTCCTTTGATGATACAGAACTACTCTATACATTACTTTCATTTCTACTATCAACATAGACAATAAGGTCAGAAATATAAGTCATGTCTGAGAAACCACTACCTAGCTGTATTATCTGCCTCAGTGGCATGAAACTATTTGAGTGTCCTCTGTTTTATTTTAACTTACTCTAACATAAAGGCTCCAGAAACATGGGGCTGTAAAATCAGCTCTGCAAAGAGATGACTTCCTTTCCCTGACTTAAATAATGTGCTTTTGACTGTACCCAAGGATATATTCACACCCAGACTCTGCCAGTCCTGGAAAAGTGTGTCAGATGTAAATTACATGATGCTAGCTCATCGCTAGATTGAAACAGGAAGAGCTTATTTGTCCCTGTTCCTATTTAAAAGGTATTTTGATAGACACAAAGGAAGAAGAAGAAAAAAAAAGAAGAATGCTTGTCTTAAACTTATCTTAAATACTTCCTAATCTGGACCACTACCAAAGACACTATGGAAGCAATTCAGATGATGTGGATGTAAATATGTTGAGCATTATCAATGGATACCACGAAAATAAACAGTTTAAATAGATCCAGCTGGTAAGTAATGTGGTAAAACCAGTCTCCTCTAAAATGGCTGCCCTCACTCTTTCCACCTGGTAGCCAAAATCTGTTGCATCCGGCTTCCTAGCTTTCTGGCATTCGCAATGCAAAAGCACCTTGGACAAAGGCAGACGTGTTTTTACAGTGATTGTCTTGCATTAACTCCTTGTAAGTGCTGGAGAAGCTGAGTGCTGGGAGCTGGAGGCAGAGAATCTGGGACAGCCTGTCCTGGGTTAGTAATACGCTGTCAGGGGAGTCACTAGTGAAAAGTAATGGTTTTTTGGGGATTGTGGCCCCTCCCATCACTTAAAAAGGTCTCTGCTGCTGTGTTGAGGAAATTTGCACAACAAAATGAGACATGTGAGCTTAGACCAATATAAAAGGGAAAATGTTCAGACATTTAAATTGCTCCTTGAAACAAGCCTCAACCACAGTGACATGCATCCCATTAGAACTGACAGAAAATGCTCACATGAGCTCCAGGATTTCAGTGATTGAAATCAATGCTAAAATTCTTTTCAACATCAAACATAAACAGATTGGACCCAGATAGATATATTAGGACATTTAATTTTCATTTATATAACTGCAGAGGGAAAGCTGATGAGTACAAGCTACGAAATCTTGGATGGTAACTACTTAAATATGTATAACATACTATTTCCTCACACTGTCTTTTTACTGTAACTTGGTCTAGAGGCAAATTTATGAAAAGTAGTCTAAAGTTTTATGTTTTTCACAGAGACGTGAATTCTGTAAATGTAATGAAATGCATTTACATTATGTCCATGTCAAATTTATGCAGGATTACACACATTTAACTCTTCTGGATTTGGCAGCTGGGGAGTGAAATCTTAACTTTGTCTCTCCTCATCCTTGTTGGAAAGTTTTTCCATATCTGAAACACCTGAGCAGTTTCTCTGGGAGCTTTGCTTGAGTAGGGACCTTTGCATCCTCCTCCCCCTCCTTCTTTTTCCATCTACAGTACAAGTTCCATACTGAAAAAGAGAAACGGCCCCAAAAATATAAATCAATGCAATCACAGTTGATAACAAAGCATTGCAATCAGGGAATAGTAGTAGTTCTGTTTTGCATGTCTGCAACTAACTCAATAGGAGAGTAAGATGGAAAATAGTTTAAGGCATTAGAAAATCCTCTGGATACTTGAGCATCTGAAAACCACTGGTCTTTGCTGAAACAGGCTTTTTCTGTCTCAGCTTCTGCTGAGTCACAGAGTTTTTTACCTTTGAAGGCTGCAGTACCTTGGCTCAAAATTGAAGTTGTTCTGGAAAAGTTCAGGCCTTCCCTAATGACCATATTTGCATGCTATTCTCGGTAGTATTTACATATAATAGGACACACTCCACAGGAAGGCTTCTTCAAAACACAGGCTCTGCTTACACTTTGAATTTCCCTATTCAAAGGAGAATATTCAAAATTATCTGTGCATCACTACTTCAAAGTGTTTCGCTGGGAGTACTCTGCCAGCCCATTTGGGAGACTCATCATCGTTGTTTCAAAGCTGAATATATAGCCAGCTGTAAGATTGCCACCTGGGTTTTGTGTGTGGAGGCAAAGGAGTATTACTCAGGCAAGAATCCTACCTGGCCTGACCTAGCATACTTCTGTTGAGGACAAGGAGTTTCTGTTGAGTGATGTGAGATGAAAACCCTTCACTGAGCTTTACTTAGTTCCTTCTTTTATTCAAGTCCATGTAGGGTTTTTTTTTGGAGCACACAGTGGATCCAACTATGAGTCCATGAGCCTGTATAACTTGCTGAGGTATAGGATAATCCCTGAGGAATTTATTATGGTTCCATTTTGGTTGTTCCAGCTCTGTGGACTTCGAATTGACTGTAGTGCGCAATCCCTCAATGCTAGGGTATTTGATGATGGCAAAAGGTGTGTGAGTAGAGAAAGTGGATCTGGATTTTTCCCCATAGGATTTCCCATAGAATCAAGGCAAGCTGGTCAATCATCTGTCCATGTCCTGAAAAGTCAAGCTGCAAAAGTGTGAAAGGATTCCTGCATTCTGACAGAAGCTTCAAGTTTGTGCTATAGTATCCTTTTAATCTGTCATCTTCTTCATTCCTTCCATGCAGCTGACTTCTCTCACCACCCACTTCTTTTCTGCATGTCACTTCTGCCAGAGGTATTTAGTGTTTTGTACTAAAAAACCTTTCCATGTGATTATTTTTTTCCTTGTGTCATGTGCTGGGGACCAGTCAAATAACTTAAAATAACCAGCTCCATTAAATATTTATTACTTAACAAGCTGGTGTATCTTCTATTTAATTTATTTAGAATGAATCCTAAGTACTACAAAGTTTTGCCTGACAGCTGAGGAAGTAATTTTGTATCTCACCTCATAGGAGCCCACATTTGCTTTGATCACTTTCTTTTTCATACTATTTTACAATTAAGGAAGACAGCAGAGGAACTCAGAATTCTAGTTATCTACCTTAACCAGGTGCAGTGAAAGTGTCAGGACATGGAGTTTGTCCAAATCTTCCTCCCACCTTAGTCCTAAAGGGACTCAAATCTAGGCTCCCACTAATGGTTATGTATGCTATACAAACAACAACAATAATAATAATACCTGGAGTTGCACTGATACAGTGCCTTTCATCTTCAAAGTACTTTGAGAACCCTCTATAATTAGTTTGCTATGGAGTCATCACTGACGATACTGCATGAACCCCAGTACTACCCGCTTTGAGAGTCAGAGGGAATCTGAACAGTCACAGAGACCATACATAACCTCCCTATCAGTGCTAAAAGAAATTGAAAATGCTGAGCAAGTACATTTTAGCACATCACACAGGAGGAGGATCCACAACCAGCAGGAAGCCAGTCTCCCTACGATAAAGAAACAGGAATGTTTTCTTTGCTGGTAATCTACTACTTCAGATCTCTAAACACATTCTAAACACATTTTACCTTGAACTATGTCTCAGTCAAGCTGGCAGAAGATCACAGCTAGATTATCTCATTGCATGGAATCTTCATCTTCATGCAACTAGAATACATCAATTTTTTTTTAATTAAAAAGTTTTGATTTGATGAATCCAGAAGGGATGCAGATATAACAAATGTAATGTTAAATAGGTTTTTACAAACTTCAATGAGATTCCAGGAGAACAATTTGTCTAGAGTACACCATTGGAAATTGACAGTTCAGCTATGTACAATTTTAATATCATAGTATTTTTTCAAGTATTTTTTGCAGGCTTAAAAAAGGTACTTGTCAATGCCCAGGAGTTTGCTCTTTAAATCAACTTGGCATTTCTGGAGATTATCATCCCAACATAAATTTGTAAACAGCCTTTTCAAAACTACACCATTAAGAAAAGAGAAGGAAAAAAAGCAGTAGGAATCCTTTCAAACTGGTGAGAATAAGAGTGCAGAGGAACTGAGCATTTTTGTATAGAGGATGCTTGGAGTATCTCTGAACATTACTAATTTTTATTTGTCTCACACTTGTACACTGCCTAGCATTTATTTTCTCAGCACAAAACCTAATGTGCTTTATTTGCCCTTTCCAAATAGATTTTTCTTATCAAAGATTCCATAGGACAAAAGGACACCATTTTACATCATTGTATATATTAATGGTCAAATGAAGAATAACCTTGAGACTAGTTTTCAAAAGTTGTGGTCAGGCAGAGTTACTAGACAGGCAAAAGAAACTCTGCTTCCCATGCAGTTAATGGATATGTGCACTCACGTCTTGATTTTTGCTCCATTTTCAGATCATTGTTTCTTTTTTAAAAATTGGTGTTCTTCCCTGCTATATTTAAATATCACACAAAACCATAAACATAACCATATGTCAGAATGAGGGTTTTACTGATGAATGATGGTTTGGACTCAGATTCTTTGCTTTTATTTTTACTGCTTATTCCATTATTTGTAATTGAAATATATTCTCTGTGTATGTTACATTCATCTTATTTTTAGCTACTCTTGGACTTCTTAAGAAAAAGTTAATACATGACTTCAAGAGTATGAGAGGTACATACTAAAGTTGCCTTTTCTCTCTCCTGCAGTGCATCAGTACATCTTCATCAACACAGTCACTATATAACAACCACCTATCCTCAAACAAGAAATAATGTTTTGGAAAAACAGCAAAAGAAGGAAAAGGGCTGGGGAAGAGCAGTCAAATGAATTATTTGGGTACTCCTTCCAGATTTCAAGCAATCACAGCTGTTTCATTTCTGTAGCAAGAGAAGTTAGCCTTCCACACCAGCTATTTTTACATAGTGGAGCCACAGGTCTCGGAGCAGGAGGAAGGAAAGGGAGTGACAAGGCACAGCTACATGAGATGTGGTGTAGGAAAAAAGGTGACAGCCGGAAAAGGATGTTTCAAAAGAAAGAGTTGCCCTAAAGTAGATGTTTTGTGATCTTCCCATATGCAACAATAAAAGAACTTTGAATTGAAGATTACAGTGTGGAACGTGTTGGAAGTGAGAAACTCAGAGCTTAAGAGTCTCCAGGAATTAATGGAGTTTCTCTGGGCCTCAGTGCACTCTTTTGAAACATATGATGAATACGTATTTCAGCAGAGAAACGTGGTTTGCTTCACAATTCTGCCAGGCAGTATACAGCCACACTGAGGAAAAATGTTCACTTCAAGGGTACGAGGAGGAAACTCATCCCTTTTTTCTTTTTGCGGATTCAGAATTCTCATTTTCAAAGCCATATTTACAGCTGTGCTTTCACACTGTCATTCTCTGTTGAATCTTTGTTTGGCCATAATTTTTTATTATTTATCTGACATTGCTCCTTTTTTTTTTTTTTTTTTTTTTTTGTTTACCTCTACTTAGAGATCAGGTATACTCCACATGTCTGAGCACAGTATACCTATTCAGAGACACAGCCAGCCTTAGGGCTTGGGGCAATATTTCCACATCCTGACACTGTGGCTGATTCATACTGGTGACACTGGTGGCTCATTCAGTGTGTCCAACAGAGAAGGTGATGCTACTAAGCAGGTCTGAGCACAGAGAAGGTGATGCTACTAAGCAGGTCTGAGCGCCACAGCAGTGTGGCTGCCACGCTTCTGTGTCTGTCACACCCTGCTGCACTGAGTCACCAGGAGGCACTGGCCCAGGCTGCTGCTGGCTCAAGGATGGAAATCTCAGGCAAGAGCACCAGGCTTCTGTGCACAGCAGACCTGCACACCATTTTCATCCACAATGTTACCTTAGGTTTTAATTGCTCTTTTGGATCCCAGCTGACTTCTGCCACATATTGCTTTATTTTCCATTGCTCTGGGCCATATTCTGACAAGCTTTTCAAACTGAGAGCTTTTCAGGCATTGGCTATCAAATGCAAATAGAGCATTTGCAGAAGCATGCAAACTGAGTGGTTGATCTGTTGATGGTTAGATGTTTTGGGCAAAGGAGGAGTATTCATTTTGCAGCTTTTTAGAACCAGACTGTCAGAAATTATTGTTTTGGCACCTGTGTGCTCTTGCCCTCTTTAATAAATTTACAAGTGAACCAACTGGAAGTGTCATGTAGCTTTTTGCCGGCAACATTCATCATGAATGTACATATTTCTCATAGATTTTTTTAACTTCCTTTATTCGTTTTTTAAAAAAAACTTTAAAATTGATACACATTTTCTAAAGTTTTTAATGAAATTTATAAAATTTGTTGTAGTGACCTGATGTCACAGATGATATTTAACATACAAATTGGGACTTATCTGAGCCAATAGCAGTGACCAAAGAAGACTCAGGAAATCTCCAGTCTGTGACTGAATGACCTTTACTGCTGGATTTCCTTTCTGAAAAATGCCAGTTGTACTCCCTTCCTTTGTCTGCCCTATACAGATAAATTGTAAGGTTTGGGGAAAAAGAGATTACTGGTGTTATACACAATTAGGCTTATCCGAGACATAGGAAGGGCTCATCTTTGGAGCAGATACAATCATTGCTCTGCTCTGTTCACCAGGTCCACAGGGCAGGAAGATGTGGTCCACTGATCAGTCAGTTCCCGCAGAGATTTCGTGTGCATATCAGCATTATAAATCCAGTTCTAATCAGTAATAATTTAAACCAAATCTCACTGTAACCCAGTGATTTAGGAGCAGATGCACGAGTTGTTCTGTTCTCTGTGCAGTGCAGGTGAAGTAGGCAGCTGTGCACGTTGTCTGCCATCCTTAGTGACAACACCATCATTTGTCTGTCCAAAGCATAGGGACAGAAATTCAACTACCAAAAAGCCCTGTTATCCTTGGGTGCTGTTGGTCAGAAGGTTTTGTATTTTCCATAGGCATTTCGTTTCTCAGGAGTAAAAATGAGAGTTAAATTCAGTGGAATTCTGACTGAAAATTGTAGTGAAAGAACACCATAATCATTAAGGAAGGCATGGCTAGGTCTTTGCAGTAGTTGCTGTCTGGAATAAGCTCTCCTGGTTGGGTTCCAGGCTGCTTTAAAGGTCTCATGATGCACCATGGACAGACCTCTTGTCTGAAAATCCAAAATAAATTGCACCAGATGGAATATTCTTTTCCATTTGTAAAAATTCACAAATACTCAAAACACAAACTGACCATGGAACCCAATATGTAAAATGTCTTGCTATTTTTTTAAATTAAATTCTCTGATTAATTTACATGTCTTAATCAAGAATGATGATGTTTAAGGCTGATGACTTAAAGCAAGTAGAAAAGAGCACAAGAAACGACTTGAGAGAAACTGTCTTTGCCATCTGGATTCACGTCATCTTTTGCTTGCTGAGGTTTTACTATGGCACAAACATACAAAACTCAGCATCAAAAGCTACAAACAAAACTAAAAATTAGAATCCTGTCTAGTATTGCTTCATTATTAAACAGCTGCTTCACAGGAGGAGAAATATTGCGCACAGTGGTTTTCATGCTGGGTGCCAGGCTCACCACAGGTAGCTCGATGAAAATCTTGTATCTCCATGGAGAATCTGATTGGAGGGAAAGCAGGTGGCTGAAGTGCAGAAGAGAAGAGAAGGAAACAAGTCTAACCCCTGCTGGGAACTCCTGCTGCAGGGTGGGGAGACTCGGTGGTGATGCTTACGTGCCTGAAAGCTCGCCAGCGCTGGTCGCCTGGCTGCTCTTTCGCTTGATGGATCGGCTCTCAGAGTCCCTCCTGCACATACCTTTTCTTGATGCTTTGAGTTAGTGCTACCTCAGTCTATTTTTAACAGCAACATTTTCCATGATTAGATTTTAATGCTATTTATTTATTTAAACTGAACCAAACAATTCCACATAAGCTGAACATTCCAGTGGGCATCACTCTTGGCCATGCAGAGGATTCTAAATCTAGTTTAAATTACATTCCTTGAATGGTAGAAAAAAGCTGGGTCATGTGCCAAAGCTTGGTGGTGAATAACCAAGTCATTCTTTCACAGGTTGCAAAAACTTTATTAAGGAAAGATAAACAGGTTAAAGGTCTTTCAATGACTGCGCTGTCTATACATAGCCATCCTGCTCACTTTTTCCCCTCTTCTGCTCCTGGTTGAATGTGTGAGAATTGCTTACTCTCATAATCTGCCATAATTGAGGCTGGTCCTTTGTATTTTAACTGAAGTTAAAGGGAATTTAGAACTTGCGACAATTAGACTCAGTGTCAGTTTTCTGCAGGTATCTGGGAGTATGAAATTTTTCGGTCTCTCCATCCTGCACAGATAGCAAGGGCAGGTATGAAAATTTGGCATCTCTCAAAAACATCTTTTCACAGACAGAGATCATCTCCACAAATCTGCAGAGTAGCTGTTTCTGAGTCTTTGTGCTAGGCTTCCAAGGCTTCCTGGTAGGAAGGGAGAGTGTGCTTCCCAGTTGCATCCATGTTAATGAAATAAATCTCTTGTGTTAAAATTAGCAGTGGACGAGCTGTTTCAGTTAAAACAAGAATTGTCCTGGATTGGTGCCAATCCTCAAAGTAAATTCAAGCTAATCTTATTTTTACATTTTAAAAGTAATAAAAAATAGTAAGCATGCAAATATATATAGATGTACACACAGAGAATAGCTCAGGGATTAGAAAAAGACATATTTCGCATCTGGAGCCCTGGTTTTGCCTATGCATACAAGCAACTTTGCTCATGTGAATTATCCCCTGCTACCATACACTATTTCCTGTCTAATCAGGCAGCAATATATAAACAAAAGGCTTTAGTGCATAAGGGTGTTACAACCTGCAGAACATCACCATTTGTGCATCTAGTGAAGAAAGATGACACTTGTTATAGGACAAAGCTGGCACCAATTAAACCACGTCCAGCACATCCACTCCACTTTCTGGAAGCAGAGTCATCCCCAAATATTGTGTTAGGAAGTACAGCCAGCCCTGCCTACAGCAGGATGTGGCTTCCAAATATCACGCGTTGCATATAATTTATTGCGTAAATTAAAGCGGGGGGGATGAAGGGTGGGAGGGATGAGGCTTCACTGGGCTGTGGCCTCAGAAAGGAAGATCAGTTTGGTTTACTTGAGGAGCACAAAGGTTATTTTGAGGAGTTGGAGGAAGGGAGTGTTGTCCATGTACATTACTTCACACATCATAAACTTTGTTTCTTGGGTTTTTTTAGCAGCCCAGAAACAGATCATTCCCATGTGAGGTTTAACAGCACCAGACTGTGAACATAAGGCTTGGGGATTTTGTTTGGATTATTTTGTTTTCATCTTCAACCTTCATCTTCAATGGCTGCAGGTGGTGTTTACTCCTGCAGTCTTGTGCAGGTGCGATAGTCACACGTGAGGTGAGAGTGTGGGGATGCCAATCTTAATTAAAGACTGACTGCCTAAACTTTAATGAAAATCGTTTCACTGCTTAGGCAGCTCTGACCCAGCCTGTGCTGTGACACATAGTGCCACCTAGCATACCCAGATATTTCACTCTTGTATGATTTATTTTCCTAGGAACAGGTCAACAGGGATATTGTACAGGGTGTACCATAACCTCCCAGGAAAATGAACATTTTTTACAGGTTCATACACACTTTCACAACAATTGTTGTCTTTTTTTACACCAAACTTTTGGCCCTCCACAGGTCTTGTTTAGATATATCCTCTAGAATGGAAACAGAACTTTACATCCACCTTCTTTCAAATTCACCCACAGGTTCCTGTTCTTTTAAGAATAGCACTGTGTATCTAGGTGTGGATGAACAATGGAGTTTGCTAGAAAGGGCCCCAAAGACACCATTCTAATTTGGATTTGTGTGATAATGTCTTGAAAATGCCAACACACATGAAAAGTGGCTTTTGTGACTGTAAGGAAATGCTGGATAAATTACTTGAGGTTCATGTAAGTGTTGGCAAATCAGTTTTGTACCAGCTATACAGGAGTGAAGACACTGAGAGATGGGCTCCCAATAGTAAAAGAACAGGAACCTTTAGATCTGCTTTGAGTCTGGATGATGTCATGATATCCTGTGGCTTACATCCTAGTAAATCAGACTGCCAGATTATTCTAAACATCAATATTATCTGCATTTGTACACTTACCACTCTGAAACAACCAATACTATGAACAAGCTTCTACTTAAACAGCTCTCACCCTGCTTTAGTATGTACGTATGTATGTATGTATGTGTATATATTGAACATAGGACGGTTTTTGTCCAAAAAATCATGAAATACAATAAAACTGTGAGATACCAATTTGTGAAATTAAATTAAATCCTGCCCAAGGACTTCCCTGGAACAAGCTGAGTTACAACACTTCAGATGCATATTAATTGGGACATATGGTCTAGTATTTAAGCAAAGGCATGCATTTGTTTGGCCAGTGTTCAGGTAACAGTTAAGGTCAATGCCTTCATGGGTCTGATGAAATTTGTGATCAGCTGATAGAAAAGTTTACCTTACAATAAACTTGAAAGACTGACTTGCACAGAAGTGACACACAGGAGCTCCTTGTTG
>VZUA01005070.1:0-11307 GCA_013401035.1 Horornis vulcanius
CCCCCAAAAAAAAAACCCCAATGCAAAAGATTATGCTAAAAAGCTGAAATTTTCAGGGTGGGTTCATTTTTCATTAAGACCTGTCTGAAATCAAAAATCTAATTGCCTGGTGTCCTGGTATGGAAAGTGGCATCCAGGTATGAAAAATACCATCCCAACAGAACTTCCTTGTTCTTTCTGTCTCTCGTCCTTAACTGCATAGCCGGAAAGACCAGATGTTTTAATCTGACAATTCTCAAATACAAGCTATAACAAGTGGAGGCCATTTGCATGAGAACACCTTGGAGTTTGCACAATCTAAAGAGGAAATAACCAGATGAGAGATAAGCAGGGATTTAAATCTGGGGGTTTTTTTTCACTCCTGGTTTCTCGCTTAAAGAGAGTTCTTTCTTAAGGCTAGACCCACATAGAAAGTTTTCTGCCATCTCACATGATGCTCTAATAGGAAAAAGGTTTGGAAGTCTCAGACTTTCTGAAGAAAACCCCATCTCTTACAAGGAATTTGTGATGTATTTCAATGTGTGGCTCCCATAAGCAACTGCAGAACCCTTCCAACACCTTCAGTGAAGAAAGGATTTGCATAAATCCAATAAAAAAGCTTACATTTGTCATCATATGATAACATTTCAAACTAGCATGTGGAAAATGCAGCCTAATAGAATTAACCAGAGAATTGGATGGCTCAGGACATTTCAGTCAGATTAATACTAATCTTACAATGATGTATAGTGTGAGGAAACTTCTTCAACAAAATAAACATACTGGAGTCAGTTCAAAAATGTCGTAACTGTTGACTTCAGTGCTATTACACCTGGAATATATTAAAATTGCCTTTGCAAGAGCTCTCTTCTACAGTTTTTTAACCACTATTAGTCCCACTGCCTTCAAGAGCTTAAAATAGTTCTGAATGAATCCAAAATTACTGTTTCTTTGATCTTCAGAGTTGAGTGCTAGTCCTGTGTTTTGTGGACTGAGCGCTGTGGGCTAAAATTTAAGTTTGACAGCTGCTGAAGCAAGAAATTGTTTTGCAGTGGCAGCATAAAAAAGCCTCTAAAACAAACCTAGTCTACAACATGCAACAGGGGTAAGGCAGAAATATCTTTCTAGATGCAGAAACTGCTCTGGACTGTTGACGTTCCTTGTGGGTTCAGTGATAGATAAATTCAAAAAGCTGCTTGCCTGTAAAACATTTGACCAAAGGTGAACCAGCTTTCAGCATTATTCATTCAAGACAATCATCATAGTCTTCTGCCTTGACATCAGCACCTGACCCAAACCTCTGTATCCCTGAATCTCTTGAAACATCTCTGTTCGGAGCCAGTTTAAGCCCTGCAAGTCCAATGCATTACCTTCTGTAAGTGACACTGAGATAACTTCACCCCACTACACTGAGCAATCCTGAGGAATGAAACGTGAGCAAAAAGAAACCCACATCAAAGAACTCAGCAAATAAAGCAGCAACAATTAACATAAGTAAAAATTTTATTATGTCCAGATTTAACAAAATGAGGCACATCTAGACTGGCTTCAGGAGAGTTTCTTGCAGCTTTTCACTGGAAGACCAATTGCATTCTGTTACAAGCATAAGCACCAAGCTGCCAGGCAGCTGCTCAGATGCTGGGGGTACCGGACAACCCAGAGCTATGACAGATGAAAAAGGACAGCTCCTGTTTCCTGGTGCACGATGCCTTATCCCACAGAAAGAGGAAGAGATGCATGTTCATTTTTCCCTTTGCTTCTGGAAAGTAAGAGCAGCTTGTTGGTATTCTTGCAGCCAAGTGAAGGTTCAGTGCTTTCTGTGTTTTGAATTTTATATTCTTATTTAAGGTTACATTCCTAAAATTCAGTTGGTCCCTAAAATATTTGTAAGCCTTTACCAGCTGCAGAAGAGTCTCACCAGATTATTAATCATTGTGTTAGATCTGGTAGGACCTCCAGGACAAAGGAGAAATAAGGTCCTGTTTTGTTGGCTCCTTGAAACTTAGAGCTACTCAAGTATGTGGGCAAGCCAAATTGGAAGAAAGTAAAGACACACAAAGTGAATAATGCCAGTGCAAACCAGACAGGTTATAGGTCTTGTTTTGTTTAGCTTAGGGCTGGGGAAAAGGGACAGACTATGAAATAAAGTATCATAGAATCCTTAAGGTTGGAAAAGGCCTCCAAGGCCATTGAGTGTAACCTTTGAAAGCACCATGTCCAAGTAAGTAACAACCACTGAATAACCAAAGGTCCTTTATTTCAGCTGCCCTATACCTGCTTTATTTAGCTGAATTTTCCAGACAACCGTCTCTCACAGATTCTGACAAAAGCTACATATAAAGAAAGAGTATGTGTTGCACCTTATCCCATCCTAAGTCAGTATAGTTTTGCACACAGGTGATTGAGGCGTCTTGGTTTGAACTGAAATTTTGCAAATATTTCTATAATAATTCCAGTTTTACTGTCTCAGCACTACTAAAAACTGTCATCACTTCAACCATAAAAGGTGTTTGATTCTGTATGAATTAACAGCAACAATAATGAAAAGGACTAGTTGGAAGTACTTGACATGTTTTTTTACTGTAGGGGAGATTAGTAACATTTGGGTTAAATGACCAAAAGAACCTGAATTCTTTGTGCAATGGTCCTGATAATATGGGTTAATGATACAAGTCCTCTTGATCTTTCTCATGCTCACAGTAATGCTTGCTTTGCTTTCATAAACTGACTGTATTCTCTCAAGCCTTTCAGGGTCCTTTGCAGCGCTGCCACTAAAACTTCAATCTCACTCAACACAGTGATAAATCTCAAAGCTAGCTAGAACTCTTTGCAGTGTATTTTAAGTGACACTTCTGTCTTGTCCTGTGTCATTTAGACAATAATAGAATGGCAGTAGCTGGCGCAAAACTAGAAAGATCAGGCTGTATATATTGGATCAGACAATATATACATATATAATATATAAACTATAATGCTACAAATAAAGCAAAACAGTCTGTTCCAGTCAAGTTCTGGAAGTCCTTTAGTATCCTTTCCCTTTTCCAGAGCAAATTCCCTTCTAGGCTCAAAAGGGGAAATGCTGATGTTTGAAAGCCTCATTGCTTTAGAGATGAAATACAGCTTAGTTTAAACATCAGAAGAAAATAAAAATAAATATGTACATGTGGAATAGGGGTTAATAAAAAATAAATGTTAAGTCAATATATTTGGTTATCTAAAAGAAAGACTAATAAATGCATTGCTACTGTCTTTAAGTCTGAAAACAGCTTTCACTGTTAACAAATACAGTTTGGTGCAATTTACTATGTTAAGATAACATATTTGACAATATGCACTGCCTTGAACCAAGCAGTAAAAGCAATCTGAGAGTGAATACTAAAAAGGCTCTTGTACTAACGAAGAAATCTCCTTAACACAAAATTCCAAGAGACAAATATATCCACTGTCAAGCACCAGCTGTTCTAGAATTTTGTGTTTATCTTACAGAGACTGTAGATACTAAAAATGTGCCCTTCACCCTTTCGGACTGGGTATAAATATTTCAGTAAAGAGAATTTTGAACATACTTATTCTGTATTTTGAAAGAAGAGTAAAAAAATGTCCTGTATGTATTTGTATAAATACACTCAAACACTGCAACAGTATTTGTTACTTGTAATAGTATTTTTGAATGAGATTGGTCTTTGAACTCAGTCATAAGGGACTGCAGCTACTGCACTTGCAAATGTTAACGCTTCTGGCTGCAGTTCCAGCGTTCCAGCAGCCTGCCAAGGGGGTGATGGGGACGCATTTGGCACGCTGCACTATCTAGCTCTGTTCACATCCCCTCATATTCTCCTTCTTCCTTCTCTTCCGCCTTGGTTGACACAATCTTCCACTAGCAGTTTAGAAACTGAAGAGGAAAAATAACAAGTTTCCATTTATTTCTTAATATTCAGACGTCCCACTGATCCTTCAGTAGGAAGTTTGTATATGACAGAATGACAAGGTTGGTTTGTAACCAAAATTCATATTTGAAAAATGGCAAAACATGCTCTAAGCTTTAGAGAAGATTATAATACAGCAACCCTACGTTTCTGTTTACCTAGTACTGTAATCCAGGCAACCAGACAACATAAAATTAGGCAAAATAGACCAAAACCTATTAAAACTACAGTCTTGCTGAAAAGGTACTTATTTTCACATTCCATCACAAGAAATAAGCAATAAAGGTACCATCCTACCTAAGAAAAGCATGCAAAAGGCAACAAAAAACTGAAGCCACTTATTGATATCTCAGTGATGCCATATTTTGGTGCTCAAGTATTTTGTATCCCATTTGTGGTTTCTAAGCTGCCTCAAGCTCCTTGTTAACATTTGATTAAGACATCACATAGTGAGTTGAAGGTGATATGGCAGCTGCTTCCAGGCAATTTAAAATAAAAAAAATAGAGGTGTGATTGTGCCCACACACATATGGACTGTATTGACTTATACAGAACTGTCCTCTGAGACTGGTGACAGAAAGCCAATGAGTCTGGGGCGTCATCTGTGCCCTGAGAAATGCTGCTCTGACTGGAGATTCTGCTGCCTTGTTTGGAGCAGTGTATTAACTCTCACATAAACTGCCTGCCCACATTTCTCTATTTTAAATGCAGTTCATTCTTTCATGTTTTGTGAGCCTCTGTTTGATGACAAAGTAGCTCTTCGCTTGTCAAAGGCTGAATGCCACTTCTGTACAGTGCTGGAGTTTTTTGTGCCTAGCTATCAGTGCATGCCAGTGTTCAACAGCAAAGTGATGAATTCATAAAATGTACTAGCTGCTCAGCATTAATCATTCTGCACTACTAGGATGTGATAATCATACTGACTTTTGAGAAAATATTTTGGGGTTTGCTGTTACAAAAAGTCTTTGTGTCTTGGAGTTGATGCTCTAACCCTTACTAGTGAGAGGAGACTTCTGCAGCATCCCCTCCACACCCCCCCGCTAGAGAGTGTCCTTGCTGATGTGCTCAACTTTTGTCTAGAAGGGCTAGAGAAGGATTCCTTTCCCTTTTTACAGATGCCAGCAATAGAATAAATTTTCTTTCCCTCGAGACTGTTTTTGGAAAACAAGATATCACAAGCATTTGAGCAAACAAGATTCTCACTGAAAGTATTCACACAGCTGTTTTCTAAGTATTTGCAAAGCATTCAGATACAGATCAGAAACAATGATGTATGATGGAGGTGACCAGTAACACTTAAAAAACCTAGAGAGCTGATACTCTTTCATTCAATATGTAAGGAAGATGAACAGCTCTCCTGCCTTTAATTCCTCTGGAGGGTTTTTCACATGAATATGTATGTGCAGGCCCTGTTGTTCTCTTTATATATTAAGTTTTGGAAAACTGACAGAGTCTTTTATTAATGCTGAAGCTAGAAGGTGAAAGCGCAGCCATTTATATGTGGTTACAAAGTATGTATTTTTCTACATGTAGGCATTAAGTTGCTTATATCTCTAAATATAGTGGTAAAATGGTTGCTCTTAGCAGTTTCTCACGTTTATTTGAGCACCTCATTTAAGAGATGAACTCCTGGAGGGTAGAGCATTTTATGTCAGAAAAATGAGAAGAGCTGCCCTGAGTATGCAACAGACAAAATTCTCTAATCTAGACCTGCTTACATACAGGTTCCTGCATCTATATTTCACACAAAGTCACCAAGCTTCTAAGAGTTACAGAACTTCTGCTGCTTTCACTGATTTATATTGTTTTCAGGTACCTAAATTAGAAAGCTGATTTCAGGAGGTGTTATTCACAGTTTAAATGTAATGCAAAACGCATCTATTCAGTGCAGATATTCTGACTGCTTTAAAACTGTGTTCAGGCGTAGAGTCATTGCTCAAGTGGGGAATCAGAGTTTGTTTTTCACCTCTCTGTTTCAGTCTCTTTGCATCAGTCACTCATCCCTGGTTGCGCATACACAAAACTGCTAAGTCTTTTTTTAAAAATGTGTATCACATAATGTGTTCTTTTAGTGTTTGAGCCTGGCCCACTGAGGTCAATGACAAAGCTTCTATTGATGTCCATGATACAGAATCAGGCCCCGAGGCTCAAAGAATTGGTGCATTGTTAATCTCTTGGTGCTAGCAGGCAAAAGGGCTTGTATCTGCATATCCCACTGCCAATAAATGGATGCCAAGCAGTCAGCATTTCTTGCACCCAAAGAATCCATACTTCATATCCGTATAGGTCTCTGCAAGTCTAAATGAAGTACAGCCCCTCTCTAGGCTCCCAGAGCTAATTTCTCTATCTTTGGATTAAAGCATCATTAATGAGCAACCCAAATTTTGCTGAATGAATCGGACCAAACACAAATCTAGCATATTTTTGTATGTAAGAGAGGTAGTCTGTTTGTTCTATTATGTCCTCTGTCATCGACCCTGTACAGTACATTCTACAGGGTTAAGTTTTGAAACGAGTAACTGCCCTTTTTCCCCACAGTACTTCACACATCTAATCAATTTCTAGTCATTCATTCAGCCCTGACCTTGCTGTGTTACAGTCATTCTATGGCTCCAAATCCAGTTAATCTGTGCTCAGTGAATTTACAGCTGAACAGCCAAAATATTTAAATAGTAACTAACCTTTGCTTCTTTCTAAATTCTGTTTGGCTTCCTAAATTGTTATGGTATGATCTCAGTACTTTTCATGCAAACTGTAGGGACATATCCTGAGGCCTTGGGCAAAAAAATCTACTGAAGATGGAAGTACACTCCCAAAATCTGCAAGGCTACTTACCTCAATCTCCAATTTTTTTTTCAAGAAACAGACTGTTTAGAGAATACCTCTCAATGCCTTTAAAACACTGAAAAGCATTAGCCAAGGGGGGGGTAAGGATTGTCAGGAATATAGACCGTTTTCTAATAATCTGAATCCAGAGATGGGGAACATTATCATGTTTATGTGAGACACCTTTCCTTTTAATGCTGCTCCTGGAATAAAAGAGATGCTTTTGAGATCAAACTGCTTTTCATCTCTAAATCAATTTTTGATTTAGAGTACAAATTGTAGCATCACAGAATGGTTTAGGCTGGAAGGGACCTTAAAGATCACCCCGTTCCAACACACCTGCCATGGGCAGGGATACCTTCCACTAGGCTAGCTTGCACAGGGCCCCATCCAACCTGGCCTTGGACACTTCCAGGGATGGGGCAGCCACAGCTGCTCCAGGCAATCTGTCCCAGGGCCTCACCACCCTCACAAGGAAGAGTTTCTTCCTAACATCTAATCTGGATCTGCCCATCTTCCCTCTCTCAGTTTAAAGCTATTCCTCCTTGCCCCATCACCACAAGCCATTGTAAAAAGTCCCTCTCCAGCACTCTTGTACTCCACCAAGCAGCTCTCCAAAGAGGCCAGATCTGGTCTGCTGAACTCCAGGGGAGTGAGCTTTCTGTGTGCCCTCCTTGCTGCCCTAAGGATCTAGAACTCCATCACTTCATGGTCACTTCATGTCTCTCTGCTCAGCTGGTGGAATCACGGGCTCTCCTGAAGAGAAGGAAAAGCCATTGAGCTGAAATACACACTAAGCCCTACGTAAGCAGTACTGCCCAGACTGGAAGATATATTTCTTGCACATAACCACTTCGCAGCACTGCTCACATTTTTAAAAATCAGTTTTGCTGCCTGTTGTGACAAAAATAGGCTTTCATTTCTCTCTTGCTTCTGTTTCAGAATGAGCTCTGTTTTTCAGAAAGAGCCAACACAGCTTCCACATGCACATCAGATTCTTACAAGCAACTTCAACAGGGCTGAAAGTTTCAGAAGTTTCAGTGTGTTACACTTGATAAACCTCACTAACAGGTTTCAGGCTGCAAGGACGTCACTGGGGGTGCAATTTGAAGGCACTGATATCACACAGAAACCATTGAAGGCCCTGTTCAGCCTTTAAAGACTTGGTTGTGAGTTTGGGAAGGGAGAGAATATGACTTGATTCTCTCAGGGCCCCAGACAAGTTGGCAGAACTAAGAGCTTGAAAGTGCATTTTTAATCTTAAAAGGAATATGTTTGGTACAATTAATCAAGAGATACATGGGATTCTGTTTTCACAAAGCTGCTGTGAAATATTTATTTCTGGGTCAGTTGGAAGCACTCAACCTTCTGAATCAGAAATATATTTCCTGTTGTGGGGAATGTACACATACACGTACTGCGTGGTTTTTTTACATGTGAGGATCATGGCCTAAACAAAATAAAATTAGAATAGTATTTCCTCCTTTTCGCATTTGACATCTAATCATTTGGAGTCCAGTCTGATGTCAGTGATGGTTTCTAATTCAGTGTATGTGGGACCAGAACTTTATTACAGTTTTGTATTTCTAGACTTATCAGATCTAGTCTGATGACCTTGAGACAGTCTGTGGACTTTGAAAAATGCTGTTGCCTCTAAGAGCTGCCATTCAGCTTCTTGTTAGCTCAAGTAGTCTAAGTGCTCCTGTATGTTCCAAAACCTCACTAATTCAGCAAAAGCCTTTTGATGAACACCAACTAAATAGAGAGAGTAGATCTTCCCTGATGAACCAATTTTGGAAATTTTAGTTGTTTTGTCATCAAAATGAGTGTTGCTGACGGATATGAGAAGTGCTGTCAGCTGATGTTTGAGGTTTTAGCTTACAGCTACAGTTCTAACAAAATTATTTTCATGTATCTATTTTAGAAGATCATTACCACCTTATTTGAAACATACCATAATCACGGCATGTGAGTGTAAAGTTATGGGGACCAATGACTATTTGTAAATATGAGAACTACAGGAATTATCCGTTCTGAAATCTGGCATCAGTATTTCATCCTGAAAATATGCAGAAATTTGTTGATTTTTGGTTCATTATTGTGCAAAGTATGGAAAATGTATTCACTGAGAACAAGTGAAACAGCTGGATTCTGGTCTTGCTTTAAGTACAAATCTCAGCACTTACTAGCTTCCCAAAGTCACCTCCAATGAGAAATAGCTCTTTTAGCCTGTGCAAAGCTCATGCTGCAGTCGAGGAGGCTGTGGCCTGAGCTAAAACAGCAGAACGTATCTGGAGAACTTGTTCACACTCACAGAGCCCTGTGCCTGTGTGGAGATGTCCATCGTGCCCCGATGTTTACTTGGGTTGACAGTAGGTCTGCAGGGATGTTTCTCAGGCTGATAAGTGTCAGTAACTGGAGTTCCTTAAATATTGACTCATGGACCGGTCTAGAACAATTTCTGCCTTTCCTGAATTTTTTTCATCCTCTGAATTACAGTGTCATCCCTGAGCCTCTTTTTCCTAGTCGAGCAGGGTCTGCTCCCCAGAAATTGTATGTGAACTGCCTCGTTAGAGAAACATCACCTGGCTGGTAATTACTTGTACACAGATGTGCCGTTGACTGCTGGCTGAACAGGAGTTGAGACAACTCCTGGCACTCTGAGCTGTATTTTACAGCTAGCCATTGTTGTATTTACATCAATGCAGCATTATTCTGCAAAGAGGGACAAGGGGTCATCTACTGAGCAGAGGTATATAAACTGGCAGTGGCTTCTAGCAAGATCCCAGTGGGAGATAAATGATTCAGAAACTACAGGGCCCTGGAGATGCAAATCTTGAAAAACTCTAGCCATTATGGTCCAATTCACAAAGAACTAGAATAATGCCATTTCTTCCTTACTTAGAACAGATGCTTGTTTTTCATGATCTCGACACGTTAGTAAATCCATAAGAGAGAATATTTATCCTGCAAGTTGAATCCATAATAAGAGGTACACAGCAAACACATGACTTCATGTATCCCTTAAAGCCAAACCCCTCACTGAAAACTTTTGATGTGCTGCTCTACTTAGAAGTTGAATTCAGTTGCGACATCAAAGCCAGGTTCGAGGTTCACGTATATTTAGGCATAAGGGATTGTGTGATATTGGTGCAATGAGGTAGACCTAAAGCTATGAATGAACTTGCACTGGAAACATACCCTTTGGTGCTGCTATCATTGGATTCCACCTTTGACAGCAGAATTTTTCCCTAAAGAATAACAGAAACAAATGCTTTCCAAAAGATTTCCAGCATGTCACTTCTAACATACACTTAATACTTCAAAACCTTATAACAGCACTCCAGAAATTTACAGCAGCAAGGGGACCTATTTAGCAATGCCTTTCCAGTAATCTGCAGGGTTTTTTTTTCCTCAACTGCATAATTATGTTAAAAATAAGGAAAGCAACTGTGTATTCATGGTCCAATTTAAAAGGCCCCAATACTTTGCTAAAGCACTGCAGTGGATCAATTGGAGTTAATTATTATACAAGATTACATTGCAAATAACAACAGTATGTCAAAGTAATGCATAAGGTCTGCTTTGCAACATGAAAGAGAGAAATTTCAAATTTAAGTCTAAAATTATGTCTTTGCATTTCCTCAACTCACTACATAACACTTAAAGTATTACAGCCCCAAAGAAACATTGTGTAAGACTGGCCACTTCTTACCTAACCCTTATGTGATAACTGCCTGCAAGACAACCCTGAGTCGTCTTGCTTTGTGGAATTTAATTAACTGGTTAATCACTGCAAAGGCAATTGTGGAGGTGGATGCTGCTCCAAGTCAGTGTCATAACTTAGGTGCAGGAGGCAGAGCTATTGTTTCTGAAAAGGAGTCATTTTTATGTAAACAAGTTTCAAGGTAGAACTACAAGGTGACCTCTCTGCCACTTTCTTCTTCCAAAAAAAAGAAAAAAATCCATGCTCTTGGTTTTGGTTTTTGTTTTTTACTTTTCAGTGTATAATGAACAATAGTTTATGAATTATTTTAAAAATAAAAATTCTAGTCCTTACTTTCCTGCTGTTCCCTAGCTTCCCTTGTATCTCAACACTATGGATATGTAGGAACAAAATGCGCTATTAGCTTTATTCAAAGACCATTGAAGTCAATAGAATGCTGCTTAATGAATGTAATGGTTNCTCCAGTAGCAAGGGGAGCAATCGCATTTGATATCCCTAATATTTAGAATGCAAAATAACAGGTAAAATAATAATTAGAAACAAGAAAAAATGCAGTGTTTCTATTTTTTTAATTTAACTTTTTAAACAGGGTTCTTCATTCACATATGCAAACAAGCTAAACAGTAAAAACAAATGTTAAATTGAAGATTTGGGAATCATTTTTAAATGAAAGGAACCAAAGCCTAAACTTAAGTTTTATGGAAGTTAAAGCTGATATATAGATCACTCAAGGGTGTGCAGCCTTGATCAAAATTTTTGTGCCATGAAAATGATATTTACTGCATTTACACTGCAGAAAGTTGAACAGAGACCATTTGCCCTATTCTGCAGGAGAATTTATTTCATTGA
>VZUA01005070.1:31392-65627 GCA_013401035.1 Horornis vulcanius
GACTTCTTGATGAATAGAAAATAGGACTAAAGAGAAAAAAGGTACATGGTCAAAATGTGCCAGCTAATCCTATTTCTTTCCTATTTCAGCCATGTCAGCAGAGTGATTCTCATGACTAATGATAGTTTTTATAAATTTATATTGAATGCCTCGGCCAGCTCAGACCTACCTCCTCTATAGAACCATTATCCCACTCTTCTGTGCATCCCAGAAGCTAATTGTATATCCCAGAATATCATGATGGGAGCTATGTGACTTGCTAATCTTTCGTTTCAGGTGTAGTTCCAAAAAGATGTTAAAGATTTAGATTGGGATCAACCAGAAAAGGAGATAATTAAAAAGAAATACTATTTTTCATAGTTTCAGCTCTAAAAAAAAAATTTACTCAGCTTGAGTTGAAGTCGGATGTTTTGTTTTGGAAGTGATGATTTCTGTTTTGTGCATTTTTTTCCTGGTTGAAACAATTTGGGAGAAGCTTATCCAAGTTAGTTTTTTTCTGCAGGCACGAATCTACCTTTTTCAGTGTAAAAGCAGCTGTTCTGTCCAATTTTTGTAACAACATATAGATTACAGATGTGAATATAAAACTGTGTGTGATTTGGAATAAATCCTGCCTTTTTTCAGGGTATATAGTTCGAACTGCTTGTGATGGATTTTATGGATGGATAGACAACTTTTGTCACTCAGCGTTTGTGTAGCATGTCTTTCCACACCATCTACAGGCAATTTACTTCATTACCTGGAGAGGCAGTGGGGTAAGCTCCAAACAGATCAAAATGAGACCAGTTAATGCTCCTGATGTTTTCCAGTGCTCCAGTGTGGCGCTCCAGGTGCAGAAGCTGCTTTAAAGTGTGGATCAGTGTAGCTTTACTACATGCAAAGAGTAGTAAATGTTGTGAAGGTTGCTATAGCTGCAGTTATGCATGTCTGCAATGACCACTGGGATCTAATATTTAGTGCTTTGTTGTTCTACCCTCAAAAAAAGGGAAAGAAAAGCCTCTGTAAAATAAATAGGGGCAAGTCAAGACACATGATGGGGTCTTTCTCTAATGTGATTTACCCCAGGGTAGATTTGGAGTAGCTCTGTGGAGTCAGTAAAGGCTAAAAGCAGAGTGATCCCTTCTGGGGTGTTCCTGGCTCTAAGTAGGGAATGTGGGTCCAGGACAGCCAATGAATTCTTCAGTGGAGACTCTGCACATCTTAATCAGTAGCACACCTTTCCTCCAGGGCTGTGCAGGTTGTCCAGACTCTTGACTTCAGCAACTAACTGAATACACCCTTGTGTTGCATTGCACGCTATTTCCTTCTGGAACTTGGGGAAATTTAGCAAAATGATCACGTTCAGCAGTAATAAGTGTCCCTTTATAAATGATGCTGGGTATCTCAGAAGTATCTGTAATAGCCTGTGTAGAGCAGAATCTGCCAAGGAAAGATTTCGTTTTTCAATTGAAACAAAATAGTGTAAATCAAATAGTCTCCAGTGGAAAGTGCTGACCCTGCTTTTAGTGGAAGTCACTTATACCATGTGTGCTTTCAGATTTCCATTTTTTCCCCTCTTTCCCAGCTACAGGTATATTTTTTGTAGCTGTGAAGCTTTCGCTGCTTTTCTCTGCATCAGTTTATGTATTTTGCAATTCTTTTATGAATAGAGGCTGTGTGACATTAAAGACCGTAGACTCTCCTGTGAAATTTAACTCCTTGTGTCTCTTGAGTGCTTGCGTGAATAGTGATAGTCTTGACTGAAAAACATTGCACCTTTTTCTGAGTCATTCTAGAGGTAATTCAAGAACAGGTCTTTGGTAGAACAGGGTCTTTTGACAGAAGCATAAAGCTATCATTTTAATTGATTTTCATGTGTAAAAGCACGCTGTTGTTTTCATAGATAGGGAACCTATTGAGGGTAGTGATGCTGCTAACTCCTGCATCCTGGTCAGTTTCCAGCTTGGATCAGCATCAGCATAAATCAGATATTCTCCTGGAAGCTTTATTTAGATAAATTATCTGCACTTCCTGTCTTAAATTCTTATTGTGTTGTTCTGCAGTGCTAGCCCTTGTTTCACATAAGATGCATCTGAGATTTGAGGCAATCTCTGCATACTCTGGAGGATACAATTTGGTATTAAAGTATATTTTCCTTGCGGGCTTTTCTGCAAAGATTCTATGATTCCTTGGTACTGTCTGGAGAGTCTGTGTCTTAGTAAGAATTGTTTTGTTAATTGATTCCAGAATCTGCTGCTCTGGAATAGTCTGCCTTAGTCAGGATCTCCACATGAATTTTTAAATGGCATCTTTCTGCACAAAATTCTACTTTCTACCATGTTGTCTCTAAAACTGATTATATCGGCCCAGTCTATTTCTTGTATATGCTGGGTTGATTTCAGTTTACAGCAACATTCTCTGTAGGGGGATTAAAATCAAGATTAATTGTGTTTTCAAGAGGCCTGGGTGAAGCTGTGTATGAGATATGAATCATTTCAGTTTCTCAGAAATTCAGCCCTGTCACTGAATGTGCATGGAGTACACGTGAAAAAGTATCTGGAAACTCCAAAGACAGGAGATCTTCTGCGAAATGGGTGTGAGAAGGGTAAAAGTAGTTTGATAGTCTCCCCTGCCATCCTGCCTGCCTCATTCGTGGATGAAAGAAGCTGTAGAAGTGTAGAGCATTAATATCAAACCTCCTGGATAATCAGGACTGTGACTTTGTTCTGCATGACAGAGAAGGGCCTGCAGTTCCTGCTGCTGCCTGCCTTTTCCACTGAGCCTGCCAGCAGAAGGATCAATTAGTGCCAGCTGCAGGAGTGCAGCTCCCTTACAAAGGCCTGTGTCCACTGAGAGCTGTTCACTTAAGCTCTCATTATGAACCTCAGGTTAATAACAGGGCATGCTGCTACCTCATCATTTACCTGAAACTGAGAGAGCATTTTACCAGTTTAGCCATCCCCCTACCTAGTTTGGGTGTTTTTTTGTGACTGAGTCCAACTTCACATCTCCAGGAGAAGTGGATCATGTTGTGCTGTGATGATTTCAGTTACAGTGTGTAGAGATTTATTGGCAATATAGAATAAAAAGTAGTAACTTTAAAATATTGATGATGGAAGCAATAAAGATGTGCAGCTTGATAAATTCACCCATTCTTATAAGCTGGCTTTTCTTTATGAATGTCCTGCAGACAATTTTACATTAACAATAAAATCGGGGCTTTCTTTTTAAAACAGCCGCAGCTTGCCTCATTTCTCAGAGGTGTAGAGGTTGTGAGGTTTCCCTGTTTGTCCACTGGTGAGGGTTCTTTTTTCAGGTAAGTTGGTGCCATTAATCTTTTTGCTGTTGGCAGTTATGCTGAAAACATCCCACTGCAATGTTGGCTGGGTGTGCTGATTATCATTAAAACTAGCAATAAGCTTGTAAATTGGGTTATGGTACAAGTTGCAGATTATTTTAATTACCAGGTTATGATTTTTCTGAGCAACGGGCCTTAAGACTGAAAAGTGGTTTTGTATGTAGATGGAACAACGTGACTTTTGAAGCTTGCTGCAGCAGCGGTTTGATTACCTGGATGCACAGAGATGTGCTGTTGCTTCCTGCTCAGGCTGTGTTCAGAGTGCTTGGGCACTTCTGCTGGGCTCATCTGCTGGAGTTTCTTTGGAGCATTACACTTCATGTGAAGGAGCTGAGGTGATGGCCTTGGCTCCCATTTGTGACACCTGCAGAGAAGAATTGCTGCAGTCCAGTGGCGTGTTGAGCTCTCTGCAGTGGTGGCTCATGGCACCACAAAGTCTGCCTGGAACCCAAGGAGTGCCAGCCTCTAGGTGCTGGGGAGAACTGACCTTTCCTCTGTTTTCTCTAGAGCACACACCAGGTGTTCTGTAATTCTTACAGTGAAAATGGGTAGAAACCCTAGTAAGAATTCCTGGTGGCTAGGAGATTTTCCTGCAGGAGCGGCAGATATGTGCCTCAGCCCAGGGCTGGTGACCCACCAATGTGCAGGGTGACATGCTAGGCAGCAGTGGTGTTGCAGTACTTGCCCACAGCCCCGCAAGGCTGCCAGGGAGAGGCTCCCTACAACCACAGCAAACGGAGCTTCTTCACTTCAGGGCTTTGGAAGCTTTCTTTGGGATCTGTACTCTGCAGGGACGTGGTTTTTCCCTTTGGTCAGCTGTCCTTATTCCTTTTTCTCTGTTCTCTGTTCTTGCTTTGCTTTTATAGATAGGAACGTAATTTTTTAAAAAAGAGCTATTTCACTTCCCAGAAGACAGTGAAGAGCGCCTGTGAATGATGCCTTCTGTTCCCCGTCTGCCTGGGTTCACCTCGCACCCATCAGCCTTGGCATTAGTCTCACTCACATGGAGCTGTTTGTGGGCAAGTTTCACACTGAAGTAGTTAAAAACCCCAAGCTTGCTCACATTTCCTTTCAAGAGACATTAGTGTAAGTCACTACCCAGGCTGGGTTTGCTCAGATCACTGTAGCTTTCTATGAATCCAGTTTGACTTTTGAGGTGTTTACCAGTCCTTGAGATGGTGTGAGTTTCCTGCAGAGCTGGAGCTGCTGAAGCACTGGAGGGATCCTGGAGCCTGTGTGTAAATACAGTAACTGTGTGAATGAAAAACCACAGTAAAAAGCAGTAAAATTCATTAGCATTTCTTTAGTTTCTTGAAGGCTGCCATGCCTCCTGCACTGATACGAGACTTCTGAGCTCCCAGTGATGAACCCCCTGAAACAAATGACTGAGATTAGTATTATTTATAGATAAGCACAGAGATCATTCATCCTTCTCAAGCTGTTTATTTTTGGGCAGCCCAGTGAAACTGATGAAATTGCCAGTTGTCTGAAATGCTGCTGCCAGTTGTTTGAATGAACGGTATTGATTATAGTTACAGGACTATTCATCTCCTACTGGCACGCATACAATACATGGATTATAGAAATGTTGTCTCTGTTGACAGGTGGGTTATGAAATGATACACTGAATTATATGTCCTTGCAGGCAGCGTCTGCATTGACTTTTCTTACCCTAATTCAAATGTATTAAAAGTTAGTTGAAGGAATTCAGAGCATCAGACTCTGAAAATTAATTAAAGTACCTTTGTTAGAAACAACCAGTTGACAAGTTTATATTGAAATGAGGTGACACAGCAAAACTCCAATGAGTACTAACTGGTTTAAACAATCTTCTGCTGTGGAGGTGAAGAATATTTTGTTTTATTAAAAGAGTGAAGGACTTCTTGGAAGTTGCAAATAGAAAAGAGACTGTTTAAATGTACTTTATTACCACAATTTTGTATTAAAATTAAGGAAAACTTTGAGATAAGCCCTGTTTGCAAGGCATACAGTAGTAGTCTTCTGGCTTCGGAGCAAATACCTTCATCTTTCTCACTTTTTTTTAATGCATTGATGCAGTGATTGTGTTTGTCTACAGTTACTCTCAAAAGTTTTCCATTCTTCATTCTGTCGCTTACTTAATGTTGTGTATCCCATTTGCCTGGGTCATTCCATCACAATGTCTTCTGCTGTGGGATTCACTGGAGACAAGGTCAGCAGATGGCCTGTTGGCTGTGGAACAATCTGTTCTTCTGACTTGAATTAGTTAGAACCTCAAAAGTTGAAATAAAAGCCCCTCTCACATTTTAGAGAATGTGCTCTCTCGTTGATACATTGTGGTATATTTGAAGGATTCATATTTTGAAAAAGGGTGGTCATTAAATAAAGATTAGATAGATTTTTAAGTACTGTGCTTGAAAATTTCCATTGTCTTACTCGCCATGAGTGATTGAAAATAGATTTAACTGCTCAGAGCATTTTTATTTTAGTTTTACTCATACTTACTTGTTTATATCTGAAATAACAACTGTCCTGAAATCTGAAATCTGAAACCTGAAATCTGAAATCTGAAACAACTATCTGAAATAACTGCTGTCCTGAGAGCAGACTTTTCCTGTATTCGCCTGAACTAACTGGTACAATGAACATAATTTCAGTAGTACACAGTGGTGACAGAAGTTTTTACCATAATTCCAGGATTTTCACAGTATAAACTATCAATTTCCTGAACAGGAAAATAATTTTTTCTCTTGTTCTTTCTTTCTTTTCCTTCATAGTCTTTGATTATTTTTAATCTGTAAAATTTGTAACCAGGAAGAAACTTCATTTGAGCATCTCCTGTCATTGGTTTTTCAGATCCTAGCAAGCCACTTTTTACCTGTCTGCATCCTTCTACTTGCTTTTCCTTTGTCTCAGTCTCTGCAATGAAGCTGTTCTAATACCACCACTTTAATTGATGATGTTTTATTCTTAAATTCTTTCTCCAAAAATTTAATCTCCTCCTATGAGACGGGATATGTTCAATCTCTGTATAAATGGATGAGTTAGCAGAATAAGTATCCTACGTGTTCATGGGAGAATAGACACCCCCATGCCCATGCTGTCAGCAGAGAGATGGATTCTGTTGATAATTTGTGTGGTGCAGTGGCTGACAAGATACAGTAGCAAGGATAAAACTCTAGCGACTGCGCTTGGCAAAATTTAGTGGTCTCTTCAGTTGTGAATGGGTCTGCTTAATTGTTCACCTGCTGAAACGATGCATCAGAGCAGCACAAGCTGAGCAGTTGTGATGGCTGAAGTTGCTCCTGCAGCTCGTGAACACACAGGCTGCAAATGCAAGCAGTAGGTGCTCCCCTTACCTCTAATTAAAGCATGGATGGCAGTTTGAGTGTGCAGCTGCAGTGTCAAGTTACAAAGCCAACCTGGGAGGTGATAAGCAGGTATTTTTGCTAGATGGCTTTTCCTTTCTGGCAGAAAGGACAGCTTGAGGGTGAAGAAATGTACAGTGATGAATCTCTCCTTTTCTGTTTCTCTTTTTAATTATGGAAAACTGTGGCATTTCTACAGTTCACTTTAAAGAGGAAAATTTCCTGTGAATCCTAAGGAAAGCTGTCCTTCCTGAGCAGAATTGCCTCATTTTTCTGTGGAGCTGCAACATGACTGTTTCTGTCCTCCTTGTGTTTTAAAGATACAAGATTGGTTGTGGTAATAAAGATTACCTGCGATGGTTATCTGGGTTCTTGAGAAAAGAATGGCAGAGGAAGAAGTAAGAAACGGTGATAATGTCATTTGTGAGGCTGCTTGTGCAGACAATATCTGCTTGTATCAAGGACACAATTTTTAAAATTATGTATACAGCAGCATCTTTGTGTAATATTACTGTGATCAGTACCGTTTCTTAATAAGCAACACCATATTGCTCCATTCCTGAGGAGTCTCACAAAGACGAGTTAAGTTTTCCAGAGTGAGATTAATTTCTCATTTGCTCTCCACTAGTCTCCCAACACTGGTATACAGAAATAAATCTTTTAGGAGAAGAATTTCATTAGCTTGCATTCCCATATTCCCCCATAGTTTTGGCACTCATTAACTGTCTGTGCTTTGGATTCTTGCCCTCATTTGCAAAGTTTGAGTGGACTCTGTAGATGCAACAGTTTTAGAGACTTCCAAAGGCTACAGCTCTGTAGAGCATGATTAGTTTCACTTATTGGCTTGACCCAGGACATTTATTCTGCTTAGCTGAAGTCATGAAAATCCTAGATACTGAATTTATTTACATTTGTTTGAACCATCCTTTTGGTAAAAGCAAATATTTTTATTGTGACATTTCCATGGTTTGCATTGTTTGCAGTAATACTCTCCCTTTTATGTATTTATTCATCATTAATTGTGTGATAGCAGGATATGTTTTATTTGAGAATGGGTTTGGGTGTTAGGAGAGAGGAAGAATAGGACCAGGTACGTGAAGGGAAGCCAAAATTTGGGAAAGGATCTGGAGCCAAGAGTTAAGTCGCGCTTCTTTCTGAGATGTGAAATGGCTTGAAAATACTCACTTCTAGGGGATAACCTTGGTGTGTTTGCTGGTGCTGTCTAGAAAGATTTTTCAATTACTGTATCATAGATAGATTTTATGAAAGGAAAAGTTTTTTTCTGAAGAACAGGAATCAAATCTTTTGGAACTCGTGTTTAGCCCATATATTCATGGCTACTAAATTATCCTGTTACTGTCAATGTCTCTTTCTGTTCCTATAATACCTCAACAAAGTAAGAGGAAATATTCAGCGTGGTTTTGTTTTGATTCCTCCAGAGTGAAGAGGAGGCTTCTATCAGCTGGCTACCACTGAATCCTCGCATGAGCTGATAATTTTGATGGAATTAAGTATTACTATCAGGCATAGATTAAAACAATAAAATCCCAAAGGTTCTGTGCTTAAAGAGGCAGGGTAAAATTATGAATTTATTATATATACTGTGTGTAAAATTATTTCCTGCTGTCCTTACTTGTAGCACTAATGTGACAGTCAATCAGAGGGGAAGAAACATTTCTTCTTTGTTTTTTCTCTCATTTTTGTAAGTGGCAGCAATTGCTGACTTGTTACAGGATTACATTTCTGTGTTTGTTAGTCCCATCATTTTGTCTTCTTTTTATTTATCCAATAACAAGATGAGAGAAAGAACTGTATCTAGAAGTATACCGCTAAATCCATTAAAAAATTTGAGCAGTCCATGATTTTTCATGGAGTTCATAATTTAGTTTGTTTGATACGGTTTCTGTAGATCTCATGACTTTTTGAAATACTGAAATGTACTGAGAGTGCTTAGCTAAACGTAGCACAGCCTGTGTTTGCATTTCTGGCATGTTTTTGCAGACGTTCGGTGGTGTAGTGGAAAACCAAAAAGGTCAGTAGCTGTATGTCCATACAGTAACTTCAGGGTTCAGGACCATGATCCTAACCAGAAAGGGCATTGCAAGTGTATTATTCCAGTGAGAAAGATTAGAAACAAATCAGAATATTTTCAAATGTGTCACATTTACTTACAGCAGATTCAACAGTGAGTTTAGCCTCAGAGGCAAAGAATACCACAATAGAAGGACTTGAATACCTGCTTTTCTTTTATAGGTGATATCTGTAGAACAGGAGGTAAGAAATATTGTCTGGGCTTCTTTGGGAAGCTTGGAAGAGCTGATGAATTCATCAATCCCTTTTATGCAGCTCTTCTGGAGGATTTAAATCTTCCTGTCTTCATCTTATTAAGTTATTATGAGAAAGTCATTCTATTGTTATCAAATTCATTTTTCTTTTGCAAGTTTCTGTGCTATTTTTGTTATAGAAAGGTATTGTCTCACTGATAACATTGCCAGTGGGAAGGAGGGCTTGGACTGGCTCATGCAAATGGAAAATACATGGAGAAAATCAGAGTACAAAGAAGTCTTCAGTGCCTATAGCTGACATTTCTTAGAAAATGACGTCTCTTAAGCCTCCTAGTATAGTCTGGAGAGACACTTCACTTAGTGCATTAATCTATCTGAAAAGCTTTACTACTTGAGTTCAACAAATAAATCTATTCAAGGCCTACAAAATTTTCAAGCCCAAAAGTAGTCTGTTGGTGGGACACTTCAAAAAGCTTGACCCTGTCAGGGAGTTGGTTTGTGAATCGAAGTAGGAAAATTCAGTAGCAGTAGCCCAACATCAGCTTTTACCATGCATCAGTTTAATCAAATACAAGAGCACATTATCATAGCCCATTCTGTTGTCTGCTGCTTAGGCAGTACAGAATTACATGAGATGCATTTGTGTGTGATGCAGAGAAAGAGAGGTTTCCAGGTTTGGAACCTTTGTGATGAGCTGCTTTTTGCTGAATGATGTGAATTCTTTTCTGGACTATTACACAGGTTCTAACAAGAGACAAGTATTTTAAATTTTCTTTGAAATTGGCAGTGGGATTTTCAGGTTAAAATTCAGAATCATAAATCTGTAAAACCTGGAAGATATTGTGAGTTACTTTATAAGAAATCAGTAAAGCAGAAATTTAATAAGTTTTTATTTGGTAGGACATGGATACATTTAAATTAAAGTAAGGCATTATCTACAATCTCTAATTGTAGTCACTTACCAGTTCCTATTCTGTTGTGCATGGCAAGCTGATCTTTTAAAAGCTTTTTTGAAAGGCAGCTGAAAAATGAATCGAGTTCATTGAGTTTGTGAGATGGTTCCTCCCATGGCCACGTCTGTGCTGGCAGTGGGTAACGGCTGCCCAGCCTCCCGAGCCTGGGCAGTGACCCAGAGCTGGCAGTGACTCTCCCACTCCCATCTCTCACCAGATCTTTCCTGTCCTTAGCACAGTTTGTTCCGTGCCTGACCTCCCAGAACAGGTGAGGCTGCAAACAAGGGACAAGCAGCAGTGGGGACAGGCCTTCAGGGTGGTGATGGTCTTCTGGAAAGAGCTCATCCTGCAGCTCACTGCAGAGCTTGAGGAATGGTATAGCCCTGTGGGAAATTGCCTTAAGGCAGAGGAATTTATTGCCATCTGTCATCCAGAGTGCTGCAGTTGAGCTGTTTGGTAAATTGGATGTCTGACCTGCTGTCCTAAAGATACACGCTGCCCTTCTGAGACTGTTTCAACCAACTCTGTACTGATTTGGGTGTTGCACAGTTGTGTTTCAGACAGCGGTGAGACTCATCTGCTTGTTCCTTGGCAGAAAAAATATCCCCATAATGGGATAATTCCTGATGGTTTGTCAAAGACTGATTGAGAGTTGGAGTGTCTAGCTGAGGGAAGAATCCGCAGTGCATTGCTCTTTAGAAATTCATACTTACTTTCTGCCGTAAGGATTAGCCTTCTAGTTCCCAAAACCAGAAAAGGCTCCGATAGCGTTGCAGCAACATTGTTTTGGACTTTCCCCTGCTTTGTTTTTCCTCTCCCTTCTACATTTCCTCAGTAGTTTTGCAGGACACTTGGAATATATTGGTATATACAGGCAAGTTGTTAGCAGATTTAGTGATTCTTGTAAAAAGCCAGAGAGAATAATTTTTTTGATACTTATAATAAAGTGTCAGAATATTTTCAGAAGAAAACTAATGTTTGCTAGCTGTATTTCCAGTAGGGAGGAGCTGTAATGGTAATAACGTAATCCAGTTTTTTTAAAAAAATATCTGTGGTTCTACATCTATTTATAGTCATGCTGATGAGACCACAAACATGGTAAGATCACAGGAGGATTTTCTGGCCTGCATGATGTTTGTGAATAAAAGTTTCTAACTCATAGAAATAGAAGTTACAGGAATCTTCTCCTTTTCTGTTAACTCTCCTAGTGAGTGAGAGAGAGAGAGGGAGAGGGAAGGAAGGGCTGTACTTGGAAGGCGTGGATTTGCAGGTGTTTTACTGCTAGGAGAGATTTTACTAGTAGGGAAGAGACAAAGGAAGTGTCGAAGTGTAATGGTGTAAATCAGACTAAATCATCTGGCAGCGCCTCATACAGTGGATTGTAATGCCTCAGGGAGGGGCCCACCAGAGTGAGAAATGGTAATTTGACCCTCGCCTCTGATTCAGTTCCTTGAGCTGGCGCTTGCTTCAGCCCCTGTCTGTCCATCAAAACACCGAAGCATGTTCTTAAATTTGTGCACACAGCTTTGGGATGTAGGACATTAAAGCCTTCTGTGCATGTAGAGCAAGGTTAACTAGGCTGTGGTTCTTCAGGTGAGTGTGTCCTAGAGAAGGTCAAGTGCTGCCCCACACTGCCAGCGTCCCGTGACACTCCCAGCGTCCCGATGAGGACTCCTGGGGTCCCTTGATCCTAGAGCCAGAGAGCTGCTAGTCTGGCCTGGGTATGAGCAGTTAGCTCATGTCTGGCAAGTGAAGATGTGGGAAGAGCACCACTTCTCCACCAGCATCACTCGTACCCTTGCAGACCACAGGCTCATGCTGTTGCTGATTAATGAGATTGTTCTCTGCTTATGAATGTAGCAGCGTCTCCTGGAGCACAAAAATTGCAGGTGCACCATGTTAACATTTCACAATGCAGGTGGCTGAGAGCAAACTTTAAACCAGTATTTAAAGCTATGACACTGTGTCCAAACCCTCTGAGATTAAGAAATATTTCCAAACTAGGTCTGTCTCTCTTGGCCTCCCCTTCCCCCTCTGAAAGGTCAGCAATCAGTTAAGTCACATTGCTACACGTTAATTCTTTTCTTTCACAATCAGGCTTTTGCTGTACCATTTCCATCAGTTTTGGCTTCCACATTATTCAGCTGTGCACCAGACAACTCCTTTGTTATGTGCCAATTAACCCAGCTTGATAAACAGTGATTATGCATAATTTATAAAGAATAATATTCTTCTTGTTCCCTGTAAATAAGGCACTGGCTTAGCTGAGGGTTCTGGTCTGTGAATTACTGTCAGATGTGATCCTGAAGGTCCAGGAGTCCGGTAACAAGAAGAACTCTGAGGGCTAAGGCAGATAAAAATATTATCAACAAAAATAGATGGGAGGATGCTTTTGTAAGGGCAGTTGGGATGTTGATGTGGCATTTCTGTAGTTTGCACTTTGAGTGTGAACAGGTCTCTCAGTTCTAGTCCAGCTTCCACTGAATTCCATGTGAACTTCTCCAGTGGTACATGGTGGGTGCTTTATTAACCCCCTAAGGAGCATCTTCAGATAATTTCCCTGGCTCCTGAAGCCAGTTTTCACAGACATCTTGTTTCTGCTTCTGCATTAACTGATCTGAAGCCTCTCAGACTGAGAAGCAGTGGAACACAAGGGTGAGAATTGCATAGCCCCATGAACTTTGAGTAGAACAGGGGAGGAGATACGGAAATGTGAAATCCAGTCCGCTGGTCCAAGAGGTACTTACAGTGATAGTGCTTGCTGGAATACCTTTGCAGAGGCTCCAGGAAAGTGTGAGGGACTGTTGCTCTGGGTAAACCGGGCTGTGTGTCAGCCAGCACCGTGCTCTGCAAGCATAGAGCCAACTGGAAACCCTCCAGAGCTGGAGGCTGCTTGCACAGCTGCTGTTTTGGCGTTCACATCCCCGTTCTCCTTGAACAGCCTTAATCGTGACCTTCACCTCCTGGTGAATTTTACCCAGCTCAGTGCTTAAGGTGTGTTGGCCACTTTGCCTCTTCTATTTCATGCTCTGTAATATATCCCCCCAGGCCTATAAATGGCACCACCTCAGCAGACTCCGCTCATCTTTCATCACACTGCCAGAGCCTTGTTTTGATTTATTGCCTCTCACCACAGTGGCCCAGAATGAAGTCAACTTCTGAAATCACTTAGGAAAGGATCTGCTGAACAAGCATACATTTAATAATATGCCTCTGCCTTTTTACTTCCTCCACACTGAGATGTTCCAGTGATATAAAAAATCCCTTCAGAGTAGTGGGGTGCTGGAGATCGCAGCTGCTGATTTGCAGCTCTGAGGCACAGCAGTGCCTTCAGCTGCTGCTCCTTGATTCAACCCTGTGTTCTGCCTAACATCCTCAGCTACAAAATGCTGCCCTTTTCTGATGGGTATGATTTATTTTTTTTCTTCATACCACAGAAGAAATTCCCTTAGCCTGTTGTTTAAAGTATTGTTAAGATAGATTGTCTCTGAAGAAGGTAGCAATAGTGAAGTGAGTTCTCAGTGGTCTACCACATCTTGTCAAGTTCATACTAAAAACACTTTTTTGAACATGTCTTTTCATTTCAAGGCAGAGTGCTTAATGGCTTGTGGAACTCTTACTACTTTGAATATACTTTGAGAAACATTCATGTTACTGTGTTTATTAGAATATGCATATTATTAGAATATATTGCCTGCTTGTAAATAAATGGCTACTAAATTTTCTAGTGTGTTATAACTGGACAATTTTTTAAAGAACAGGGGTTTCCGTATTTTCCTCCCACCAACATTTTAGAAAAATTGCTTCAGAAAATAAGAGATTCAGTTACAATCCAAAATGATCAGAGCTAGCAGGCATGACATACCATTTTAAATTATAAGCATTTCACATGGTGCAACAGATGGAAACAAGTTATTTCACTTGAGTGAGTGTTACATATTTGTGTTGCATGCACACTGTCCGTGTTTCTGCAGAGATTAGTCATGAAGCAGGAGTTAGATATTGGATGTGAAGAAGCAAATGATCGTTGTTTGCTGTGAATATATTTAGACTCCCCTGCAGAAAGCTTTGACAGGTCCTCTGGCTCCCTCTCAGGTGTTAGCTCATCTCCCATGGTTGATGGAGAGAGGAGCGTGTGGTTATGTGCATAGGATTGGCTGAAGCTTTGGCAAAGGGCAGAGCTCAGTGAACTGCTTTACGTCCACTCATTAAGTCTCTAATGCTCTCTGAACCTGAGGGAGGCCTGTGCCATAAATCTTGAGCATCCAGGATGGTGGAGCTGCAATCAGGAGCAGAGTGTTGGCATTGCACATACTGCTGCTGTTGGCAAGGCATTGATTATCCTGGAGTAGCTGAGCAGAAACATCTCTTCAGCAGCGTGTGGAAGGCAGATACCAGTGCCTTTCCATTTCTCTCCAGCAGTGAGTTTAACTGTCTACCAAGAGAAGCCTCTTGTGCTTCTCCTGCAAGCATCTACTCTGGTGTCAAGATCGCCATAGGCAGAAAGCAGAAGAGGTCACAAATAACATAAATCCACAGCATTTAAATTTGACTTTTGCAACGGTGTTACAAAGTCTTCTTTCTAAAAGCTCTTTGTTTAAAACTGCGTAGTATGTATTTAGTGTCTTTCCTTTAAAAGAAAGGCTTCTTGTGAACAGCTTGTGAGGATGGTGGGATCAGGATGAAAAGTATTCTGTTAACAGTAGAAGATCATAAATTACCAGGGTGGGTTTAAGAATAGAAAGCTTGGCTGTGTCCGTGGTGCCTGGTCTGTGAGCTTGAACTCTATCTTGTAAAGACACAAGCAGGATGTAGTATTCTGATCAGCACGTAACTAAGTACAGTCCTTAAGTACCTAACACATTTTTTAAACCATCTTCCAAAAAAAAAAAAAAGTTGATTTTTATGGCACATATATGTCTTCTCTCACCTTTAATCCATTTTAAACTTAAACCCCTATTTTATTTCTTTCAAACTTCAATGGTTTATACTTCAAAATGAGTCATGATTATCTGACTCATAGCCTTTCAAAAGCAATGTTCTAATAGTACCCAGAACCAATGGTATATTTAAAAATAAACAGTGTGTAATAGGGATTTTTAATATGGTGGGCTTGTCTTTAAGGGAAGCTCTCAATTCTGATTGCCTGGAGCCTGGTTTTGTCATTGCAAGCTGGCATTCTTCATATGCTCATAAAATTCAGACAAATCTATCCATGTGAAGAGAAGATCAGGCACGCAACAAATTCATGTACATTGCTAGGGTTTTATTTGTCTGTAGATATAAAAGCCAAAATGTGTAGAGTTTAATGAGTCCAGTATGTCATAAGTAGCTGGGCACACTTAAAGAAGCTAAGGTTGTGGTGATGGGTTTTGTACAGCACCCAGCTCCAAGGAAGTGTGATTGTGATCGGGGCTCCAAAGCCATCTTGAAAAGCAGACAAGAAATAAAGACTTCTTTAACAGTGTGTGATAGAGTTGTGAAATGGTGACCAGAGTAATCTTGAACAGGATCTTGACCAGTGAGTGTTCAAGGCTGCTTGGATCTGAACACATTTTGAATTGCTTTCCAGTAAATGGTTTGTAAAATATGAATGGATTAATCCTTGTGCCTTTCATTTGCAATTTAATAATATCCCCCTCCTGCTGCCTGAACGTGCTGTTTTTATTTTATTTGCTCTCCTAAAAAGAATGCAAACTGAAATAAGTGTGTGTATTTGAAGAAGACATTCTTTATAAAAAGAACTAGATAAAACATTGCAATTTCGTCATTGAGAAAACTGATGCCGTAATTGAAGTAACGAGTAAATTATGGTTTTGTTTTATGCTCTGCTGTGAGGTTTTGCGTTGTGGTTTTTTTGTTTTCAGGGGATATTTTTTTGTTTGTGAGGGCATACCTTTTGCTAGGTAGGATAAGAAGTCATGTTATAGCCAGTATCTCAGGAAGATTTGTATCCAGTTTCAAGTTGTAGCTTCCTTGGTTCCGTCCTGCCCCAGGAATTTTCACTGTTAGCTATTCAAGGAGTAGCTGCTTTCAGAAATGCGTCTTTTCTCACCTGAATTTGAAATAATACTTTCTTCATGACAGAATTCAGTATCTTAATTAAAATGTAAAGATGGTTTTATTGGCTATAGGTAAATGTGGTTCACTTAATTTAAAATTTTTAATATGATTGGTTTGTCTTTAAAGGAAGCTCTCAAGTCTGATTGCCTGGAGCCCCCTGAAAGTAGCTCATTCTGCATTCAGGGGCACTGCTGTGCTGGTCTCCTCAGGGCTCGAGATAGAGAGAGTTGTTGCTTTTCATTCTGTGTACTGAAATGAAAGCAAAAGAAAGCAATAGAGGCATTGTCTGTCTCTCTAAGAGTAAGTCTGTATTCTTACTGTAATAGGTAATGTTAATGGCAACCCTTGCTTTATTACAACAAGGAGGTCAGGATGGAGCCCTAGAAAATGGCAACTGCTCTGAGATAGGCTGCATATTATTCCAGTGTAAAGTAGTCCCATTAGTCTGTTGGCTGGAGCTGGCAGTGAGAGTTGTCTGGAATCCAATACAATTGGCAGAAGAAAGTGGAGGGAATAAAATTATTTCACAGCTGAGGAAAACCCAGCACACAGAACTCAGGAAGCAACATGTAATAATGATAGCTGAGATGGAGCTCCTATGGCGCCTTCCTCCCAAAGAGCTGTGGGAGTGTCACTGCAAGAGTTGACAGTGCCCCTGTGACACAGGGTGATCTCGTCAGACCTACTTGATAAGAAAGTGATATGGACTAAGGGGAAATTACTTGCTCATTAAAAGAGTAACGAAGGAGGAATAGTGTCTGAGGTATTGTAACCTCCGACCCTCGAGTCCAAAACTACCAAGCTGTTGTGTCCAGGGCAGAAGTGCACTGGATGCCACCCCTGGGAGGATCCTCCTGACTTTTACAATTCAGTCATTAATGAGATTGTCCAGTGCAAAAACATGTATTAGGATCCACCATTAGCATATCGCTGTTGTTAGCTTTATCCATGTTTTCTTTAAACAAGCAAAATTCAAACCTACTTGTAAATGTTCCTAGTAACACTTCAGTTGTTTATAGTAAGAACTGGGAGTAAAAAAAAAAAAAAAAGGTGTCAGAAGTTTTGACTTTAGCTTCTAGGCAATAGACAGTAGAAATGTCAGGTCTTATACAACCTTGTTGTGTCAGGAATACTCACAGTCACTAAAACATAGAGAAACTAAATACCATTAGAAAGCAAAAATAAATTTTAAAAATACATAAAACATCTAATAACTTGTGTGAAGTGGGGCGTCTTTTGAGATTCTGGCCTGCAGCCTTCCCGGGATCTGATTGTAAAAAAAGACCTTACCTGGTTAATCTTAGCAAGTTTCAGTGGTGGGCCTGATTTGACTGGAGGGAGGATGGAAATGCAAGTAAAACAGACGTCTGGGTTCCTTGGGTTACACTCATGCTTAGGATGGCTCAGCTGCTGTTCGGTATGGAAACTAAGATTTCTCTTTATTTGGCTTCAGTAGTTGCATTTCGGTTGGTTGGTTTTGGGTTTTTGGGGCTTTGGTTTTGGTTTTTTTAGTTTGGTTGGTTGGTTTGGGTTTGGGTTTTTGTTTTTGGGGTTTTTTGGTTTGGTGGCGGTGGTGTCCTTTTTGTTTTTTGAGGTTTGTTTGGGGTTGGGTTTTTTTTTTAATAAATTCGACTTACTACCACTGTTATTACTCTGCCAGTGAGCATTTTCCTTCCTTGGCAGGAAACAGCAGTCTGTCATGACCTGAAAATTTCTTATCTTCTCTTGACATGCCTGAGAATTCACAAACTTCTGTCATACATCACTTCCCCTCCTGGACACGATGGCATGTGGCAGCTCACTCTGAGAACAAGTTCAGTGTTAAATCTCCATTAATAAATACTCACCTTGCACCTAATGCCAAAATAATGGCTTATCACGATCCTCCATTGGATAACTGCTGCTCAGGACCTCTCCCCCTCATTTGTGGACATTGAAGCTTTTTCAGACCAGGTTATAAAGCAGCTTGGTTATGTGCTGCCTGTGGAAATATATGTGCATCCACATAATTAAGAGTTTCATAGCTCAGCAAAAAAAATTGCTTTTTTTTGTTGAGGAATGAGGTTGAACTAGGACTTGTCCAAATAATCTCTTTAACAGCCAAAGTGTGTGTTTGACCATCTGTATTTTTCAGATAGGGAAAAAAACTCCATAAATCAACTGTGATCAATTAAGGAAAAATACCAAAATTCTTACTCAAACATGAAGATTGTTCTGATTGTCAGTAGAAAGTAGTTTGTAAAAAGAGCTTAAGGCTAAGGCTTAGTTAGCCTTTTAAAATTTTTTCTTCTGGCTCAGCGATGTTAGAATAATAGTGTAATTAATATGAATGTAATTACACATTTGGTTTTTGGAAAACAAGTAACAAAATTACTCTGGATTCATGGATAGGTTTGTCTGATCGCAGGGGAGATAAGGTCACAAACTGTGTGGAAGCCCTAATGCTACAAAATCTTAACAAAACTGCGAGTTCAAAAGTGCGAATGAACATTGAGGACCAAGATAATTGGCCTTTTAGCTTTTCCTTATAAAAACAAAGGTTTATTTGCCTGTTAAATAGGCTGGTAAAACGCAGTATCCTACAGTGCATGCAGAATAGATAGTCAGGAATAATAAGCTACTAATAGAAGACGGTCTGTCAAAGGGTTAATCTTTCAAATCCGCTGTGAACAGAAACCTGAACCAGGAGAAATAAGAGTGGGCAAGTAGTTGCGTTTGTTAGAAGATATTTTTAGTCATCCTCCAGTAGAAAAATAGTTGCAAATACTTGGAGGACCAGATGAGAGCTCTGGCTTCCGTGCGAGCAGCAGCTCCATGTTGGCTCCAAAGAGAGGGTCCTTCCTCGTCAGGTTGTTCACGGAGCAGCTTTGTCTCAGATTACTCACCCCCTGAGGATGGGGTCTTTGCATAAATGAGCACAATCTGTTTTGAAAATATACTTTAATTCAGTTGAATCACAGTTCAGAAGTATTCCTGAGTCTTAACACCTGATAAGAAACAGTGGGTGAATCCAGGAGTGTCTGAAATATTCTTGGTTTTTAGGATCAGGAGGTCTTTGAAAATATGTTTCTTTACATTGCAAGAAGGGACGATTCCTGGAATACTTGCTTTTCTCTGCAGTACAGAATCTACATTAAAACAATGCCATTAATATATAGGTAAAAGAAGCTTGATCTGTGAGGTATAGGCTCAGTGTGTGTGAGGGCACTCAGCTCCATTAATCCCGCTTCACTGATTATTCCCATGGAATTAGAGGGTTTACACACCATTTAAATAATTTGGAGACTGCCAGGCTTTCTAATGTAATTCTTGTTTTTTCCTTTATTCCACCTGTAAATCAATGCTTTTTATTTGTTACTTCAGCAGATAATTTTTTATGGTAGCTTTTCTGCTTTATATCCTGCTGGGTATATAGTTTAACAAAATGCCTTTTTGAACAGTGTGTTTAATTCCTCTATCATGCCTCTGGGAGTAAATTCTTACTGTATTATAACTTCTTTTGTATCTTTTCTGTCGTTGAAAACCTCTGCAAACTTTCCTTTCAGAAATACCCACCTCTTACTTCCTTTCTATGTCTCAGCAGCTGTAACCTGCTTCTGGTATCCACAGCTGGTCATGTCCTGTTACAGTGGCTTAAATACTTAAAGAAATTCCTTAACAGCATTTCTAGTTTTTGCATGTAGAGCTCTGGGAAGAAAATCAAATTTTCACACCTGACTGCTGATTTTAGATGTTGTCCATCGTGCTGTGTCAATGAACTGATATTGTGGAGAATCCTTTTTAAAATTACTTTAACAGTTTTTAGGGATGCTGAATTGGTAGCATTTATGGTGAAAAATATGATGGTATTTCAGAAGTAGCAATGCTGCACATTTCTGTGTAGAAGCCGTGTCTTCCTTACTAGTAATTTCTTTGCTTTTTGCAAAGATTAATATTCAGTGTTTTTGCTAAAGTGCTTAATGGATGTTTTGGTCTTGAGACAAATTTTAGGAGAAAACCACCTGGAATTAGTGTTTCATCTAAAGGGAAGAGAGTTTGCCAGTGAGAGAAATGAATACCAGTGGGTGACAGTGAAAAAACCCAAGCTGTTTATTTACCAAAAAACAAGGGTGCACGCAAGGCACAGGAAAGGATTGAATAACTGCTCGGTATTGAAATTTCAGAACCGGACCCCCAGCGGGGCAGGGGCAGGGGGGCTCAGCAGCTCCGCACTGCTTGGGCACAGTGAGCCTCTCTGTCCCCTCCTCGCAGCGGGCAGAGCTGCCGGGGGGTTTGGTGTCCTTTCTTTCACTGGCTTCGTCTTTCCTGGGGCCCCCACAGGCTCCTGCGAGTGGAGGGAAAAAAAAACAAAAACAAGGCGAAACAGTTGAAGGGGGGAGAAACAAACAAACATAAACCCGAACCAAAACAAACAAACAAGCACATGAAGGATCTCTGCTGGAGTCCAGAGAAAAAGGCGGGAAAGGAAAACCAGGCAGCTTCTTGCCCAAGCAGGCAGAAGCGAGTCCAGCAGCAGCAGCGGTGGCAGCGCGGGCACACCCTGGGCAGAGGCTGAGCTCAGCCGTGCCCGGGGTTCAGGCTTGGGACAACCTACAGCAGCCCTGCCTGGGCATGAGGCACGGGATTGGGAATAGAGTATCGCCAGAGAATCACCACGGGACAGTGGGGCTGGTTGCAAATTGGTGTTAAATCCAGTTCTCGACAAGTGAAATTGTTAATGTTACTTGTTAATGAATGAACGTTTTTCTGGGAAACTTCTTTTCATTACAGATGGGCCTCGCTCATCCCTGTTCAGCAGTGGCGTGATTAGAAGTGCTGCTGTGCTGTATTGTATTGTAGTTGTACAGTCTTTTTATAGTCCAGAGCCCCAGCGCCTCTCAGATCAGGCTCCCTCGCTATCTGTGCTGCAGACGCCCTCCATGGAAAGAACCCAGGGTCACAAGAATTTTGCACTTTTCCTTCCGAGCTGAACAACAAAGAAATGCTTTTTCCTTCAATGCCCATGAAGCTGGCCATGTTTACAAATTGAAATACTTTAATTTTTGTTCAAAATGGTCATTGTTCAGTCTCTATAAAGGATAGAAAATAATGAAGTGTTTTCCCAGATAAGTACATGTGAAAAAAATCATCTTGGTCTGCATTTTGATTTTTTTCTGGTACAAGATGAGTTCCTCAAGATAGCAGAATGGTTAGTGACAAGAGCCTTCAGCTTAAGTCCCAAAAAGCAACAATATGTGCTCCTCATTTGTGTTGTCATATAATAAGTCACAGACTTTCCAAATTGCTCCTGAAAGATTTTAACACTCTGTTAAGATGCCAACATAATTTCTTACTGAAGAAGACCACACAGAGATTGCAGAGGTATGGACTATAAAGGAATAAAACATCCAGATTTCTTTTAATCAGATCTGAATCAAGTTTAGATACCAGGAAAAAGTACATCTTAACATTCTGACTTTTAGGCAGGCCTGACATTTGTCGTGTAGCTCCTCACAGAGCTCTCAAGGTGCTACTCAAGGAAGGAAAGGTATTTTACGGACAGATAATGTGATCCCATGTTAGTTTTTAAAGAATAAAGAGAGATTAGTGGATTGTAGCAACACAGGACAAAACACAACCAAAAATAGTTGTGTTCAGGCCACTTTAAATGCTGCAAAATAGGTACAATTTATTGCTTCACTGAAATTAGTATATATGATCTCATTAATTCACTCCATCTGCTGCACTGTACAGAATAATTTCAGGAATCGTTAGAAGACTTACCTCAGATACACTTTGAAAGTTTGATTCATATTCAAACTTTGATTCGTATTCATCATATTTCAGATTTTAACAGCCTTGTCTGTCTTTCTTAGTCTGTTCACAGTTTTCCAGGGGAGTTTATGCCATCTTTGGATTCTATGACCAGATGTCCATGAACACCCTGACGTCATTCTGCGGAGCCCTCCACACGTCCTTCATCACCCCGAGCTTCCCAACAGATGCAGATGTGCAGTTTGTTATCCAGATGCGGCCAGCGCTGAAGGGAGCCATCCTGAGTCTCTTGACTTACTATAAGTGGGAAAAGTTTGTGTACCTCTATGACACAGAACGGGGTAAGCACTGTCATTTTAACTGATCTTCTGTTTCATACCTTGCTCTAAGAACTACCAGCGTCAGTACGTGCAGCCCAGTTTTCTTCTGGATTTAGGCAGAACATTCTGATGTCCTACAAAACAAGTTTGTTCTGAAAAAACTAAAATGAATGGATAAATGACAAGGAGGCATGTTCATATTACTGATAATTTTTAAAAAGATTGTCTGAGCATAGTGTTAGCAGTGTAAGTATTCAATTTGGCATGCCTGGTTTCCATGGAACTGCAGACTCCACATTTGCCAGGGTGTTTAAGTCCTTGCAAAATAAATAAGGTCAGCACTATGAAAAAGGCTGATGAGCAGGACCTTCCACTGTGCATGACATTGCAAATCCCACATCATTTTATATAAATGTGCATTTCTCCTGTCACTGGACAAAGGCAATCCATGCTAAGATATGCTCTGGAAGTGCCTAAGCATTAAAAATGGTCTAAGCGTACAGTGTGGAGTCTCTGGAGTCCAGGACAGCTGTGTCTTTAGGATGGAAGAAGCATCAGTACATACAGGTAGCTTGATGATGGGCTTTGTTTGGGATAAACTTGCAACATCCTGTCTGTTGTTCCTAGTTGGCTGCTGTTTGATAACATATCTGCCACTTGCTAAAATGGGAAAAAATGAGCAGTTCATTAGCCTCACTTACTGGTGTTTTAGTTTACTTAATAGAAACTTGATAGCCATCCTATCCAGAGTTTTAATTCTTCTGGTTTTATCATAAATTAAGAAGTTTACTATAGGAGAGATGCAAGGCAATTAGGTACTTAAGTGGTGTGTAGGAGAAACAATCATGTGTTCACTCCATGCCACATGCTTTTAGTTCCTGTGAAATGGAGAGGCAGGGTTGATTTCCGTTTGCATTAACTCACATCAGCAAGTTGGCACTGTTGGTTGCTGTGATGTGTGCAAAATACCTGATGAATTGTCTGGTTCTAATGGCCTTAGTAGCTTCTCTGCACTAGGACTAAGGAAGATTATGTCAGGATGAGATGAGGTTATGTACAGAAAGCTATCAAGAATTTGAGTAGCATTTGTCAGGAAAGTCACCTTTTGTATCTCATGCTGAGGATTATGTTTGATCAAAACCTTCAGGTTTACCTTCAGTCTTCAGCTCTGTTTCTTCTCTTGTTTTACTTGGAATCAGATGTTCCACTGAATTCAGTGAACTGAAGTAACTGAAGGTGTGAATGTGTGCAGAGGTAAACTTGTGAGTTTCATAATCATCTTATTGTTGCTTGAAAGTGTGAAATGCTTCTTAATTATAAAAATAGTATGGTGAACTGTAATACTGAAGCTTTTGTTTATTTAAATTTTCATAATGTTAAGTAACATTTTGGTTTATTTTTGCCAGAGAAACACGGTTTTGTACAGATTGTTCGCTTTCCATCTGTCAATGTAGCAGGCATTTTCTCCCAAGTTGTTTTGATTTGCCATACCTACTGTGCACAAAGACACTGATTTCTGTCAGGCAGATCGTTTAAACAAAACCACACCAGGGGATTTCTGTGATTTGCATCAAATCTTCATCTTCTTCAGGTCATAGGAGTCATCACATGACAGGAAAGTGGCCAGTTGTGTTTGTGTAATCCCTTCCTACTCAGTGGCAGCTCAGTCTGGACAGAGGTACAGAGACATCGCGGTTTCCTTGTGGAAACTGTAACCAAACCCCTCACTAAATCTGAAATTCATGTCATTTGGTTTTGATTTAGTTTGTCAGGTATCTAGCAAGACCTAAAGGCAAGGAAAAAAAGCCTTAATAAATAAGGTTGTTGTTGGGTAACTTTTTTTTGAAGGTTGAGGTTGAAGATGAAGGCTGAGGCAGGGAAGTGTTAATCTAATGCCTCAGGCTATTTGGCCAAGGAGAGTTGAAAATGTCTGCTTTAAAAGCAATTACATCTTTAATCCTTACTGCTACCAAAAGACAAACGTTTGACCTGAATGTATTGGGTAAGGATGCAGAAGGCCTCAAAATATAGGTTCAGAAAATATGACCAGTCCTATTTCTTTTAAATATAAAACCTCCTGGTATTCTGTTGCATAAAGAAATGCCAGGTGAAAAGAGAGGGAGAAAAAAAAAGGTACAACTGGAAGCTTTTCAATGATCATGTGTAGGGCATCAAATTGCCTTAAATGGTTTCAGTGCAAGGCAGTGAGTTCTGATTCCCTGCTTCTGCTGAAGACAAAAACAACTGTGTTGAGTTCTGCTTTCACAAAATGAGGTTACTTATCTATCGCTGTCAAAGGACAAGACACTTCTGTGATGCTTTCCCTGGAGGAAGAAATTGGAGCTGATAAAAGAAGTGGTATGTAGAACCAGGCTCATTATACCTTCCACAAAATTAAATTGATGGATTTTTATTTTTTTTAATTAAGGGTTGCACTGAAAGTTACTCCTATGTAGAATGTGACTTTTTTTTTCCACAAAATGTGGGGTAGGATTAATTTTTGTGGAATCTGAAAGGACTGTGCTTTAGTACTCGGTGGATTCCTAGTGATTTTAAAATGTTGGGTTCCAGTGGACCGGCTCTCTCCTGAAAACAGCAATGAAGAACGTAAACTAAGAGAGTGACTGACTCCTGAGAGGTGCAAAAGAACTCCTTCTTACACATAGGTCGTTTCTTAGACTCTGTCTTGTCTTTCTGCATGTCAGGAAGCTTTATTTTATTATAAAGATCATTCTTCTATGAAGGGAAAAGTAAAAATAGTTGTAGCAGCTACACCAACATTAGTAAACCCTGAACTCAGCACATGCTGTTCAGTCAAATGTCAAAAGAATCAAGATCTGAGCTGTTCATTAACATGTTTATTCTTCAGAGGAGGGGAGTTGTCCCACTAGCTGAAAAACTGCTCTGAATCCCTTACATAAAGAAAAAAAGGAATGAAGACTGGCTTACAGTTTTCTCAGAATTAAATGGGCTTGGTCCATTTTAAAATTATAATTCTTTTTTGCTAATATGTTTATACCTGCTTAATTCCTCTCAGTTGCACCCATGAGGTTGATGCATTGAGTTTTGCTTACATTTTCAAAAGTATGAAAGGTTTCAAAATTTTGACATTTTCTTCTGTAAATGTCAGTCTGTGGTGAGGAATAAAGCAACATTCAAAGCTTGTTCGGGAGCCTGTAAAATACCAAAAGTGACCAAAAAAGGGAGGGTTACTGCAAACTTTGATTCTTCTGAGTTTTTTGGCTCTTGGCAGGAGTGTTTTGGGCAGCAGTCCAGGATCATGGGGGTGGCATGCAGACAGTATCAATTGCTGGCATTTGGGTAGCTGTAGGTGAGCTGTCTCATTCTCCTGTCCTGTCTTTATACAGGGCACAGTAGGGAGTCAAATCCTGGCAGCACCCCCGTGTCACAGGACCAGGCATCACAGGTCTCTACATTTCAAGATTTATGTCCCCCAGTAACTGCCGTGCAGAAATTTCCTTCTAGGTCAAAAACAGCTTGCAGCATGGCCACAGAATGGCTTTGCTTGAGAGGATGTAGTGTAGTTTCGGGTTTTCATGCTCTACTACAACCCAGAGCACCCACAGTGTAAAGATCTTTGTGACAGAATATCCGTTTAGATTTAAGGAGCAATCATACTTCATGTACTTACATGCAATAGGAAAATGATGTGTTTCTTTCACTGTCAGCCGTTTGGGCATGAGTGATTTTACCATCTTATAATACCTGGAATTCATATTTATATAGGGTTGAAAGTCATAGATACTGCTAAGAGGTGTTTGTATAAAATAATAAGTAGTTTACCCTCACAAGGAGGCAAACCTTGACACTTAGGGCACAAGGAGGCAAACCTTGACTTACTTATTTAGGGCGCATTGTTTCATTGCTTTCAACAGTATAATGTATGAACCAAAGCTCTATTCAGGAAACAAGCCAGGACCTTAACTGAAATATTTCAGGATTACTTTACTGTTTGATTTTACTGCCTAAATATGTTTGGGAATAATCTGAGTCTGAACAGTTAAATCTAGCTTTTGATGATCGCTTTCCATTTATTTCTTCTGAAATCTCTGAAGTCTCATACCGAGTCCTTTTATCTTGGTCTCTGTGGTGCACAGATACAGAAGAAAGCCCTTTCACTGATCCTTGCCCAAACAAACACTGAGACCCTGCGTGGGAGAATGGATGTTGGCTGGTTTTTAGGTGGACTGAGAGCCTTAAGCATTTTTCTCCTGATCTTTCCCATTAGCTGCTATTTGTTTAGCTTACCCCTGGTAGTCACTTAAACCATTTTTCTAGCTTATGAACAAGAGGAATGAATCAACTTTGAAAGTCATCCAGCATGAGATGCATCGTGCTGGCAAGATGCAGCTTGGGACCAACAGCACAGAGTTCATGGGCTATTCTGTATGGCAGCCTTGTGCCTCTTTACAGCAGTTGTGTACACACAGTGAGCTCAGTTTGATGCTGAGGTGCCCAGGCCCAATGCCTGAGCATCCCTGGAAGCTGTTGGAACAGACACAGTATACTGTCAGCAGTGTTTTCCAACAAGAGGAGAGACTGCACATGTGCAATACATTTGTGTCTTGCTCCATGGAGCCTCAGAGAATAAGGAAGAGTGTTGGCCCATTCATTAAAAAAAGGATATTATGGTATCCTCATATCCACATTCACACTGAGTGTGAATCCAGTTGTGGTTGAGAAATTGTCAGAATCTGTCTTGACCTTCTGTGAAATCAGATCATAAACATGAATCAGAACATTCTGGGTACAGAGTAGGAATGGGCAAGATCAGGATAAATGACGTCTGGAAGTCTAAAGCAGGGTGTGTCCATCCTTGTGGTCCTAATGAAAGCAACCAGAATGCTCAGGATCATGGGCTGAGGCCCTGAATATCTTCTGTAGGAAACAGGAAACCCAGCAGCATTGCTACTCACTGACACCTTGCAGACATAAGTCTGCAAATTATTGTATTTATAAACTGAGTTGGGTAAATGCATGCCTTTAAATATTTATCAATTCATAAATATGCATGTTTTATCAACGTTTGGTAGAGCTGTAACATTTAATTTTTTCATTGTGTGCACAAGTAATTTAAGTGGCAGATGCTTTTTGTTCTCAGTGGATTTTACGTCTGCAACAGCAAGGCTTAACTGGTCAGAACCTCACTTTTCCAGATTTCCTGAAACAAAGCTAAAGTTTCAGCAGTTTCTGAGTGGAGGTGGGTTGGGCTGAAAAGATACATGAGAAGCATTGTTGGCCCTTTTGCTTTGACGCAAAGGCCAAGCCTTAGAGGTGATGGACAGGCTTTGCTTGGAACCAGAGGAGACAAGGTGGAATTTGGGGATTCTGGGAAGGAGATAGGCCTTTTTAGCCTAGAGAGGAAGTCTGTAGAAAAGAAAACCTGTATGCAAAAGACTGAGGGTGAATTCTTATCAAATCTATTTGTTTAGTCCATCTCACCCAACAGATCTAGGAGTGTCTGAAAGTTATTTTTCTTGAGTTTATTATTTTGCATCACAGCTTTAAAAGCTGGAAGTCTTTGGTGTCTTTGGCTTATGGATGCTCCAAGAAAGGCAGGCTGGCTTCACCTGGGAGCTTGGGCTGATTCTGTCCATGGAAGTAAACTGTCTTGCTGACTTAAAATCTGCATAAGGGAGCTGGTACTCCCAGTGCGACTGAAGAAAGCAGCACTATTTAATACAAAATCAAGATGAAGCAATTTTCAAGTACGTACCAAAAGGAGAAGTGTAACATTGCTTTAGTATGGGAACTTGTCAGTGGAGTAGCATGTTCTGGTTATCACAGGTTTCCCAGAGGAAGGACATTTTGACACCTTGTTCCTTAGTGCAGTTAAGGTGGCAGTTATTTAGCATTCTTACAAGTTTGCAGATGTCATCACCTTTGACTGGATCTGGACTGTGTGTTTGCTCTTCCTCTGCATCTCTCCTCACCTAGAAATTGTTCTTTCTTAGCCTGAGTGACAACTGCTACTGGTGGCCCCTGGTATTTATGGAAGAAGAGCTGTTTGTTATTCACAACAAGGGAACAGGCTCCCGGCATACACTGTGAGAGACTACACGCTTGTTTGAGCTTGATATGGTGGTGAGAAGCCCGGGCAAATGAACCATTCACCAGGTGAAGAACTTCTGTGGAATGAGCACAGGCTGTTGTAGCTTAGTAGAAAGACTGTAATAGTTGGAAGTAGTAGAAAACACCAAACACATAGGAGATTTCTCCAGTACTTGAGAAATATATGAGTTATATGGGGTATCTCAACGAGTTAGTAAGCCAAAGCCTCTCCTTCCCTAGAGTGGCCTCAGATGCTCCAAAGCAGCTTCTCAGCTGAGCAGTGACATGCATGTTCTTTTCTCACTACTAAAAGAGAGACTTCACGTGCAGTTTGGATTTCTTTTGATACAGAACTATACCATGCTGGGTGAATGGTGTCTAAGATTTTAGCTTTGTTAAAGCCATCGTGCTTTTAAAATGGTTTTCATTTGATGGTCCCAAAGAGCAATGGGAGAATGTTGGTATGCAAGGGGTTCCAGTCCCATTTTTCAGGTGGAAGATTTGCTGTACTGATCAGCAGGTTAACAGCCTGGTCTTCGTCTGCTTTCATGTATGGAAATACCTTTGTTGAGGTGAAAGCACTGTGAGCTTTGACTTAAGAGATGTGCAGAATGTCCTGCTGGAAGTCAATGGCTGTGGTTACTAATGAAAAGCAGTTTTTGTGCTCCTGCACAAGAATTCCCTAAAATTTTACCATGAATTTCCTTTTCACCTAGAAAAATATTTGAGCCTTTGAAGAAAGTCATAATGGATTACTCAGAAGCTTTGTATTTAAGGTAGTTATTTAAAGATGTTTGCCATGGAGTTTGTATGAACAAATCCATTGGTTATGTCTTCAGTACTTTCCTTCATCTATGACTTGGCCAATTTAGATGTAATTTCTTCTTTCAGGCTTCAGAGAATTTACCAAACTAGTTTGACCACATGCCTTTTTCTCTCCAGAAAATATCAGCTGTTTTAGTAAGCATAAAGATGACTTGAGTGCTTTGTAGAAGGAGAATAAATGTGAATGTATTTGTGACAAGCCCACTCAGCTAGCAGGTAAAATGACCTCATATTGTATTTAGGTTAAGGAGTTTTTAAAGGATTTTTCTCTCACAGGGATAGATTTTTCTCTGGTTTCTCTTGAGACACTTAATATCACTCCTTCATTGCCTTTTTTTTTTTTTGAATTCTCCTTCTTGCAATTCAGAGTAGGAGAGCACTGTGAGCCTCCTGCATTTCAGGAGGTATATAAAATACGGTAGTACAGTGGGATAAAAAATAGCTCCATAAAGTGATTAAGTATTAGTCTCTAAATAAAAAAGTTTAAAGTTCCTGACATGAATTTTATACTCAGTAACACGTAATTATTCATTTTTTCAAGCCTAGGTGCGTAGCTTTTCCTGGCCACCTCTTCTGCTTTGATTCATGATGCAGAGAATCATCATGAAGGAAAGGTGACCTGAGGTTTTTATTTCTCCTCAGCCTGAGCTCATCGTGTTCACAGACTGTTGCTTTGCACTTATAAGTATTTCTGACTTTACCTTGGCTGTCAGCAGCCCAAGGAAACAAATCAGCAGTCAATGATTTGCACAGCTTAGCAGCAGTATTCAGGGCCCCTCTTCAGTCTGTTAAACTGAACAGAGTTGACATCTCTTAGAGCACAAAGTATCCCCTTTAATGCTGAGGTATTTCTCCTCCAGTGCTTCGGGCCAAATTCCTCAGGCACCGCTCCACAGTGCAGGTTAGCCCTGGAGTCTGGATTTGCACTAAAGTCCATCTGTGCTCCTTGCAGGTGAATGGGATGGAGCCTAAGGAAGGTGCTTTTGCCGAGGTAGGGGTTTGGTGAGCAGTGTGACACACGTGAAAGTGACGAGCTTCATAAGCCAGGGCTGTGACTGCTGGGGGCACAGCTCGGGTGTGTCCCCTGGCCCAGCACAGTGACTGGTGCTGGAGCTGGGAGTGCTTGGGAAGCTGTGAGCATGCCAGAGCTGTGCTGGCACGTACCAGCAGCAGTCTGGAAGGAGTAGCACATACAAGAAGTGGTTGGTAAGGTTTCTTAGGAGCTCCTGAGGTGTTGTTTGCTACGGGGATATTTTTGTCAATGCTGATAGTAACAATTACATGCAGTGAATTGTCAGGGCTGTGCGCTTATCAGGTGTAAGAAGACTACTCTTATTTGCCTAAAGTGCTAATATCTTTATAAGGTTTCTTCCATTGTTTATCAAGTTGTGTGTTATTTCCCCACTCTATATTCATGTTCAGAAGAGCAGTAGTTAATTGTTGGTGACTCACATTTTGATAATCTGCCCAACTGTACTTGAAGAATGGGTTATAAAGGAGCAGGACTACTCTGCACAGTGCACTGAACCCTCCTGCCCAGGGCCTAATACACATCCAAATGGCTTTGTTCAGCTGTGGCATTTTTTAATCAGCACCTATGTGTTGTGAGCATTTAACTGAGGCTTCTTTCCTGTTTCCAATGTAAAAGGCTATTCTGTCTCAGCCGAGTTCAGTGAAAAGCCCTTTTGCACCTTTCCTGTTCCTGTGGCTGGTGTACAAAGCAGTCTAAGCACTGTGGCTGTGAGCTGTTCTTAGGTGTCTAGATCTCATAGTCATAGTTAGGAGGACTTTCCCAGAGAAGAAAATGCATGACAATGGTAATTAAAGATTTTCCAAGGGTACCTTAAAATATTTTAAGCACTTGGAAGCCATTAAATAAATATGGCAAATTATGCAGACATCTTCAGGCGTCTTTTTGAGCAAAAGTGTTTCATGTCGGACACTCTGAGGGCATAATACTGTAATTTTTGTAGCTATGTATGGCTTTGTAAGTTTATACTATGATCCCCTTGGTGATATAAAAATAATGATGTAGTCTCAGAATTAACATGGGGAGAGCATTTGTTGAAACTCTGGGGTGCCTTCAATTAGAGTGGAGTAGTTAATACAGAAATATGTGTGGTTCTAATGGATGAATGCATCAAATAAACGAAAATGTTGGATGGAGGTGTGATATAAACAATATCTTTCCTCTATTGAATGTAATTTTCAGTTACATTATGTCCTGCTGAGCCATTTAAAACATTTGAAAGAATCCCTAATTGTCACTCATTTTTACAAAATGCCAGAGTTGTACACTACATTGACCTCAGTCTGTGTGCATTAATTCATCAGAAGTTTAATTTGATGCGTTTAAGTCAGAATTGCAGTATGAAATCCTTTCAGTGCAATTTATTTATTTTGGCAGCATTATATACACGTAACACCATCGTAGACTGGATTCTGTCATGATCTGCTGCCACGACTGAAGATATTGTAAGTGTGTTACTAGATTAAAGAGTGCTTTTGCTGCGATCTTAGTTCTTTCTGACTTTTTTTTCCCCTGCTTAAAAAAGGAGATACTATGATTTTAGGAGCCAGTATAAGTCTACAGTTTGTGTAGTTTAGCAGATCTTTTATTAGTAAGATAAGGCTTTATTCTTCTTCAAGGGGAATGAAAAAGAAAAAAGAACAAAAATACGGATATGAGAAATAAAGAAGCCAGTCTCCCAACATTGTTTGGCTCAGCCAGATCAAGCCTTTCAGCTGACTCCATCGGTGTCAGTAATTGCTCTGCAGATAGAATTGCCTATTGCTCAGAACTGCTGGCATTATCGATCACTTGGCTTTGTCCATGAACTGACAGTGATAATCTCAAATTAGATCAAGTTTTTATTAAAGGAATAAAATCAAATTATGCCTTACTGTAGACAAATAATAATGAGTTCTATAAACACATAATTATTGCAGTACCATTTTTGCAGAGATTCTGGAGAGTGATGCCCCAAAGCCTCCCGGGGCTTTTTTTGTGCCATTTGTTACACAGTTCTCTGGGCAAGCCTGTGGATTTTTAATGGCTTTGTAACGGTTGCCACAGAGAGGTGGGGAGGTGGGGGTGGGAGTGGAGAGCTGAGCTTCTCTTTGAAAAAGGAGGTGTTTGAGGGGGAATACAAGGATGCATAAGTTATTGCAGCCTGAAGGCAGCAGTAATTTATGCACTGACAGTTTGAGTTTCATGCTATGCTATTTTAAAAAGCCTTACAATGAACTGTCTCTGTTACACAAGTGTCCGTGGTGCTTTCAGAGATATTCCACATCATGGAGACAGCTTGGAGAAAAACTTTTGGAACGCATTCATCACAATGTTGTAGTTGTCCTGTTTCAGTAAGAAAAAAAAGAGTGATAAAAAAGCAGACTTATTTTCCACATCTTAACATGGATTTGGATGCCCTGAAGCATTCTGCAGGGTTGTCTCATCGCTTATTTGTCTGGTTTTAGATATGTTGATGCAAGTGAAAATTGTGTGCATCTATATTGTTTTAGTGTAGTTATTATTGTAGCTATCCTCTCTGGAACCACTTAGCTACACTTTTCAGAGAAAACAACAAAATGGATGTGAATGGCAGACATTTAATGGTGACCCATTTGGTTTTCATGCTTTCCTTACGCTCCAAATCAGAGGAGAGCATAACTGCACACAGCATTCATAACATGTAAGACCAAACAATGCTTCCCTTTTGATGTACATCTCTGTATTAAAGCACCACTTCCTTGTAGGAAAGTGTCCAGCTTGGCGGTTTGATTATGATTTCTCAATTATATAGTAGTAATTTTCATTGTTTTAACAAATTATGTTGCAACTACACACTGGAAGCATAAATAAAAACAGTGACTTCAAAATTTTGAAGTGTATAGAACTACACTGTGTTTTCATTAATAATATAACATACTGAGTGTAAGCAGCTGTAGACCATTACAATTTAGATTTAATTTAGGTTATCTCTGGGTTGACCTTCTTCAAAAACTGGCCGCAGTAGGCAATGTAAACACACCATTGTCTGTCTCATAGTTAATTTTAGATGCCAGCTGTATCCTCATAACATTTTACGGGATCTCCTATGAAAATTATGGATAAAAAGATAATGTGAGCAATGATGTTATTTGTTCTTAAGTTTTAAGTGCTGTTCATTTTGCATAGACATCTTCTTGCTTTATGGGATATTAATTTGCATTTTTCTGCAGATAGTGTTTCTGTGACTTTAGTGACCTTCCTCTGACTCAAAAGCTGGGTTTTGTCAAAATGTTTTTAACATTAAAACTTCTACTGCAGGGAATTCAGACTGCTACTGGATGTAACCAAGTCAGCTCAGTTGTGTAAAAATCAGCATATGCTTCAGAGCATAGCAAAAGCCATTCATTGCATTTCTTTGAAGTGAAGCTATGCAGATTTGCACAGGTGAAAATTTGACCTAATGTGTTTAAAAATAATTCCTTTACGTGTCCATTTCAAACAGCAGAATTGTAACACAGAGATAAGAACTTGTACAAAACCATTCTTGTAAAAGATGAAAAAATCTGCCATTTTTTGATATTCAAATGTGCTCTTTTTTCTAAATCCCAGATAGGTAATCTTTCGTACTCCACATGAATAATGGATGCTATTTAAAATGTTTGCTTAAGAACAAGGAGTTCATTGTATCAATAATGAGAAGTTCTGCTGTGGACCACTTTGTAATATTTTGACTGTCATGATTTGTACCACTCGAGGTCAGATGGTAGAACTTCACTTAATTACTGTATTTAACCTGCAGTCATTACTGAAGGTGGGGAGGGAATACATTCTGCTGGGTTCTGCAATGTCTGTCACAATGGGGATTCTTGAGAACTACTTTACACAAACAATTGCAGATTATTACAGTAGAGTGGAAGGAAATGGGGAGGCTTCAATGGACGTTTTGCTAGGAAATTGAGAATTAGCTTCAGTTTTTTTACTTGAGGAATGTTTATGGCAGTTACAGTAAGAGGAATCATGGCCTCAATTGTCACAGAGACCGGAGTCTAGAAGCAATAAAAGCGGAAATTGCTGTGTCACAAGGGGAACTGGTTTTCTACAAACTAATAAAAATGGTGTTCTAATGATTTCTCTGTGATCCCTCAGGGATTTTTACAGACATATTTGTTAAAGAAACCTGAAAGCTGTTGTATTTCCCTGGTTTTAGATTTTTAATGACTGTCCTGTACAGAATATTCCTTGGTGCAGTGTCTTCTTCTCAAGTTACTATTCAGTCTTTTCTCATTTC
>VZUA01005070.1:75183-107958 GCA_013401035.1 Horornis vulcanius
CTGTTTATGGATGACAGCTTTCAGTACTGTAGCGTATGTACAGGGGAAACTAGGGGTTTACAGAACAGAAAAAGCAGATTTTTTAAAAAAAAATCATTGGAATGTGTTTGCTACTTGGTCTAGAAGGTTGAATGCTACCTGAGTAATGGAGTGTAACACTTTACATGTTGGTTACCAGCTAGAAGTGATCAGGTCAAAACCAGATGGTTTGCTCTTACTCTGTTTTATTTAATATAATTTGAACATGAGTGTGCTAGACTGACATGCATTCCAGGGTGCTCATCATTTGCTGAATTGCTTCCTGGTGACTCGTTTTGTAGTTTGTTCCTTGCTTCTTCCCCCCCTTAGGAAGTTGTTAAGCAGACCTGGGTTATACGAAGTGTACTTGCCCACAGACATGTTGGGATTCCGGGTGATGGGGAATTTTGGGGTTGGCTAGTTGCTTTTTACTCGTGCATGATGTGTTGCTCTGTTTGCTTTCAAATTAGTGTTAAGTTCAGTGCCAAACACACAGGATAGCCGGGTGTATCTCAACTTACCCACCTCCGGTACACTTGAAGTGTTAGCTGGTGTCATAGAAATTGTATTTGTCATGGGGAATCACTTGGCTGGCTCGCCTCCTTTTTGGTGAGCTCATTGTGCCCTTGACAAACACAGCTCAACACTGAACTCCCTGAAGTTCAGTCATGGGCCAGAAGCGTAGATCTGTGTCACGTCCCAGGTACAGAGTTCAGGATCAGAGCTGGTGTTCATTCAGATAGCACAAGCATGCTGCATGTCAGGAAAACACACTCCCCATAGATCATTGGTACTCAGCAAGGCAAAAGGAAGAGCTCTTTCCTCTCTGTAGGAGGCTGGAGGTCCAAGGTTTTAGCAAGAACATTCAGGAAAAGAGATTTACATAAGTGGTAACTTTTTTCAGTGAGTACTTTGGTGCCAACTGCAAGGGCTCATGTGATACTACAGATGTTCCAGTGTGATCATTTAGTCATGTCACATTAATGATTGCTGCTGTTTAAACAAGAGTAAGTTCAGTGATGTAGCACATGGAATTTCATACAGTTGAGCAAACTGCTGACATGAATTTTGCCTGTGTATATGTGGGAGAGGTTTCATGAGCTTTCAGAGATGCAAAAGGGTGAAATGTCCTCTTCACTTGTTTTACTAGTCAGTGGAGAGATGTGTTTATCAAAGGAGTGATCTGAGGCACAGACTATACTTCCCTGGCAGAAGTAGGAAGATACTGGCTGAATTTGTTTCTTAGTCCAGCTTCAGGGAGGAGTGGCCAGACTGTAGTTCTGTAATTCCATCTGTGTTGCTTAAAGTATAGAGACAGCATTGCAGCCAGTAAGATTTTCCCTGCTTTATGAGAAATTTCTTTAAAATGTTTTCCTTCTTTGCAATCGTCAGTCTGTATAATTCAAAATATTCGCTTCAACTCACTGAGAGGTAACCTCGGCACTTTTTTGCTCTAGTTTAATTGTTGTATTTACCTTCAGCCCAATCATTCTGCAGGCTGTTTGAATAAGGGCTAGCTCTTTGAATTCATCAGTATTTTTAAGAATAAGCCAGACAATGGCATATTTGAATGTTAAGGCCTGGATTATCTAAGCTTTTAGCAGTGCAGATCAGATTGACTTATGAGATTGCACTGGAAGATGACAGGAGCAACTTGTGTGTTCCGTGACCTGGCAAGTATGGCCACAGCCGTCGTGTGACCAGGCTGTTGTTAAACCTGTAATGCCCTTGTTAATAACATAGTGCAGAGAAGGGATGTGGTGCCTTCAGATGGACTGACCTCAGAAACAATGCTTCCAGAAAAATGCCTGCCTTCCATCCTACTTCTTTTTCATGTCCAAGGTATGACTAAAAAAAAAGAGGTTGAAAGATCAGATTGGGGTCTAAATAATTTTTTCTTGTGGTCTGTATTGGTGTTAGTGACTACAGAATGAGCAGCCACTGAATTTTGGTGATGATACTATGTACCCTGTTTCAAGATAATCTCATTGCTGTCATGTTCTAGGAAGATGGCAGTTTTTTTACCTTAACTAATATTTTTTGGCTGTCTTGATGGAAGTAGTATGAACTGGCAGCAGTATTGATGAAAGCCCTTCCTGCACGACTTCTCCACAGACCTGTGGTGAATTATCAGTTCTTTAGTCTTTGGGAGTAAATGTAATGCACACCAAACTTTGGACTGGAGAGAGTTGCCATGGGTGGCTGTTTTCTTCTGCTTTAGGGAAAGAAGATGAGAGGTACCTGTAAGAGTTCTGCACCCCCAGGGTGCTCAGGGGTGAGCATTTTTTGAGGAGCTGTCACAGGCATGTGTCCTGAGTGCAGGGTGTGGAATAGCACCATGTGCAGGCCTGGTCAATAATTTCCCTGTCCATTACCCAGTGCTCCCAAAATAGCACAGCTTGCATTGTTATGCTAAAGAGAAAGAAAAGTTCACATTTCAAGATAAAATGGTCCTTTTAGTTAAACAATTCTACTGCTTATGTAACAGCTCTTTTAATGGTGAAGTACAGCTGGAGCCTGGAACATGTTGTTTACAGAATCACCACGTAACGGGTAATGATGTAAAATGCAGAAAATGGCACTGAAGGCATTAGACCTGAGACTGGAACTGTGAGGATGCAGGTGCTACCTTCCTGAGAGCAGGAGGTTTGAACCAAGCTTTAATAAACCAGGAGAATGGGCTCTGGACAGGTCATCAGAGGACTGGTCTAACGAGCTGCTGCAGGAAGGGCAAATGGTTCTTCTCAAAGCAAGGGTGGCAGAGGGCCCAAGAGAGGGGAGCTGGCACAGCGCAGACGGTGCCCATAGGGAGGATTTCAAGAACTGGCAAGGGTAGAGGGGACTATGGTTGTAAAGATTTGATGTGACAAGGAGAAACAGGAGGCAGAGAAGACAGACATTACAAAGCTCTGAAACTTTTCGGTCTTAGTTTTCTGTAATTGTATTTTCATGCATAGGAGAAAGGCTGCTGAGTAACCTTGCTCTTCTCTTTCTTGAAATGGTAACCACTGACTAATACACATGAATACAAAAATACACATGTACTCACACCCTCATAAACATGCAATTGCACAAAACTAGGAATATTCCCTAACTTTCTTCTGAGATATTCAAGGTTTGACAAAGCAAATTCTGACTCAGTGTTAGCTGAAACTGGGAGCATGCCAGTCAACCAATGGCATCTTCACTCCAGCATATTCATTTTCCTTCTTTCCTTGAGATAGTTCATAAGCTTTGTATGTGTCATTAGCAAAAAACAGAGCTACAGATAGGTTTGAAGTGTCAGTTTTTCATAATATTTTGAACTAATTTGTTCAGTCTGGAGTAAAAAAACCTGGACTTACAGACTGTTGTTTACAGCAAGCTCAAGGTTCATGCTTAGATGTTATATGAATGATAAAGTTGTAAATATTTATTATTGAGTGGAATCATGTCTTTTCAAAAATACATCTTTGGACACAAAGAATTTGTAAATCCCCATTAGTGGTATTTATGTTTCCACATAAAAATTCCTCATTTGCAGCCAACCAAGTATCTTAGGCTTAGATCTTCCTGCTTCATGTAATGGAATCACAATGCTGTCACAGACATCACAACCATTTTTGTAAAATATGATGTTAAGGAAGACTGAGTTCATTGTACTATACATATGTAAATGCCTCTCTTTCAGTAGTCTCAGAGGAAAGATGCCAGAAAGAATTCTCAACCAGCGTACATATTAATTGTCACCTCCTTTCATGGGACAGTAAAGTGCATTCATACAGAGAAAAGCATTAAGAATCAAGGAGGCTGCACGGGGAAAGTGAGGGCATTTGAGTGAGACCTCAGGAAGTCACACGGTAAATTATGATAATCTAATTGTAATCCAGAAAATCATTCTTCCCTTGTTTGTGTCTGTAATGAGGTAATGGTGCAGCTCCTCTGGCTTCAGACAGCCACTACAGATTTACAGCAGGCTCTGGAAGATCAGGCTGCAGCATAGGTTCTTTGTTGTTGTTGTACCTCTACAAGGATGGCTGAGTTCAGAATAGCTGTTGGAACGTGTTGTTCCTCTGGAGCTCAGAGCCCTTTCGGTTTCACAGAACCGCTTATCACAGAGCACAGTTAATTGATTGTTGATCCTGTGTTTATGGGGTTGTGTGTAAGCTTTTCAAATCTGGCTGGATAAGAAATCCACAGTATGACTAAATATTTGGACTGAAAGTTCTGCAGATAAATTATCTGGACAGAAACAGCACTCACATGGATATGCTTCGGTACAATAAAACTCTGCTGAAAACCACTGGGTGTGCTTGGAGTAGATGACCTCTGTCTTTGATTGGCATGTGCTCAGAATTGAAACAATTAGAACTATGCACAGAATTAAATTTCCTGAATAAAAACAGATTCCCAGCTACATAGTAAAATAAAGGGATACAAGTCAATATCTGATGATTCCTACATAAGCATGACTTGACAGAGATTCTGTCTTTAGTTCAGCCACTTCACTTAGGGAATTGATTGGGTTCTGCCTTCCACTGAGGCACAGCTGTTGACCAGAAGCTGAAATGCTGCTTGCCTCTGTATTTCCCACTGTGTAGTCCCTGGTCCTTCTGTGCTGCTTCTCTCCTGCGTTGAGCATGCTAAATGAGTTGGTATTACCTTAATGAACACATTGAAAGTGTGGTTAATGCTGCTAGACTCCCTACTTAAAAACATTTGCTGAAATCAAAGTGAGCATCAGTAAAGTACGCACTTGTGGTAGTGGCTCCAATGACCGTGCAGTGACTTAATTGCCATTCTCGTGCAGTGCTTGGATCCCTGCCAGGTAGTGACCCATTGCTGCAGTCTGCACAGACAAATCACCCCTTTTGTCCTGCTCCTCAGGCTGATGGACTTCTGCCCAAGTAATGGCTGCAGGCTCCCCTGCTCAGCTGGCACAGACCCCAGCGTGGCCATAAACATCCCTGAGAGGATCATAATCTGGTATATTGGCCACATTCTGATATGCCTTGCAGTAAGAGAGCACCAAGGCCTTCTGCTGAAGCCAGTGACTTTGCCAGCGGCAGGGCTGAAAGAAGAAACTGGTCCTTACGCTGTTGTTTTCTCAAGCAGTGAAGCGCTTGCAGGCTCTCAGCTAGTCTGTGTCCCTTTAGATGATACAAGTTTTTGTCAAACATTTAAAATAGTTTTTATTTTTGTTCTGCTTTTAAATGGTTGTATTGTTTCTTCCCCCACAGGATTTTCCATTCTTCAGGCAATTATGGAAGCAGCAGTACAGAATAACTGGCAAGTGACAGCCAGATCTGTAGGAAGCATAAAAGATGTTCAAGAGTTCAGAAGAATTATAGAGGAGATGGACAGACGGCAAGAAAAAAGATACTTAATTGACTGTGAAGTAGACAGAATCAACACCATTTTGGAACAGGTATTGCTTTTCAGAAATTGTGATCTCTCTGTGACAGACATCATTAATATTTCCAGAACTGCTTATTTCTAGAGATTATTAAGTATCGTTTGAGATGTGAGTCCCAACAACTGGCCAGTTACCTAGTAAAATTAAAAATGCTACAGTGATGCTCATAGTTCATGGCAGCACTTATATGTTACCTACCAGGAAAAACATCACTGTGATATTTCTTCCCCAATGTTAATAATGAATTATTTTTAAGTAGGTGAGGAACCTAAAACTTCAGCTGCCAGAATAACATTACTGGAATCAAGGCTGCTTGTAAGGATTGCAAGACAGGTGCAGTTTTTAAAGTGGAACATGAAACAAGAAATAAAAAGCCAGTGAAGTATCACAGAATCATCTTAAAGCATTCCCAGAAGGAAACTCTGCTAATGAAAAATTCAGCTGGTAGTCCAAACGATTCATTAGTGCATTTTGGTACATAAAGCCCTCCCCTCTGCACAGCCAGTGCTGTTGATGGGATTAAATTGTGGGTGATGGAGTCTAAGTACCTTTGTGGGGGAAGATGTTTCTGGAGTGGCTGTTTTGCTCTTGCATGGCCTTCCCAGTGTTGGCTTTGCCCCAGAGGAATGGCCTTACCCTCTGGCCGTGCCAGGGTGCCGCCCCCTGTGCCTGTGGCACTGGCTGTGCCGTACCATGTGCTTGAAGAGCTGTAGTAACAGATACAGATTGTTGGAAGCAGAGGCAGGGCAGTTCCCTGCTGCCTGGGCTCACAGAAAGCTGCTGCTGGTGTGGCCCCAAGTCCGCACTGCTTGGTTATTCACAGGCATGTGGGAATTCACTTGCATTAAGACTGAAAAACCCTCTGATTGCTGCCACTTTGTCAATTTAACTGTGGGTTCATAGTATGGAATAGATCAAGAGTAACATTTAAATTGCATGAATCATTAGCATATCTCTCAGAAATGTTGTATTGTAAACTACCAACAAACTGACCTCGCTGCCATAAACCCTGAGAAACATGAAAAATATGTTCACTGTGTTCCTTCTTAAAATATTCAGTTCCTGTCAAGCCTCGAGGTGTGTCACTGAGGGTGAGTCTGTGGGGACAGCCAGGTGCCATGGCTGCTACTTACAGAGCAAGGAGAGAGGTGCTCAACAGAACAGGACACGAGCTGTGCTGGCCCCTGACTCTGGCTGGTGTGGTTGTGATGCTATATTGCAATTTATGCTGTATTTTTAGGCAATATGATGAGTACTCTCTTTAGGGAAATTCATACTGAAAAGTGTAAGAAACTTCTCTCTTTTTTTCTTTCGTTTGTTCATGTTCTTGGAAAAGATGCAAAACACCATAGCTACCCACAGCCCACTCTGCTGAAAATGCTGCAGGAGAGCACTCCTGAGCCAAGCCTAAAGAGCTCTTTGAGCCCACTTTCAGCTGAGAAGAGGGCCTTTTGTTTGATCTGACTTCATTTACATTTGTTCTCTTTTTTCTTCTATTGTCTGAGTAAGAGGAAAAAAAAAGTCAAACTATGTCAGTGCCTAAAAGGAAAGCTGTATACCAAGCTAACCATATAGCAAAAAACCTGGTGACTCTTTTTCTTCTGCTGCTATACTAAATTCAACTCTAGTGAAGTTTAAATTTTGTTAAATGTATGATTTGGTCTTCTGTCAACATGATTAGCATCTGTTAAGTAAAAATTTGGTACTGAGGCCTCCAGGTTTCCCCAAACTCTACAGTACATGCTGGTGCCCCGATGCTAAAAATATCTTCTGTCAACAATTTCCAGAGGATTTTTAATTGGATGCTGAAAAGCAGTGACTTAAATTTCTGCAGGGAAAGTCAGTAATGGTGGATGGACCCTAGGTTGATAGCTGAGCAATTATTGTTTGTAGGCTTTTCCTTCCGTCTCCTCTGCTTACCCTGTTATCTTCTCATAAAGAAGTTAAAAGTTTTCACAAACACATGTCAGTATTTAAATCCATCCATCCAGTTTTCTTAAGGGAATGGAGAGTTGTCTTTTTTTTAGCCAAGTGTGTTTGCTGATAGCATATTATTGAGGGGAGAGATAAGTCTGGATTTGCATATTTCAAATCTAGAATTTTATTGCAGTTTAAAAAGTCAATTCAGTGCTATGTGTGGAGTCTAGGAGGGCTGCTCAGCTAAGAAGCAATAATGGCTGAGCCTGTTACTACTTGCTGATCACTTTGCAGATGGGTTTGTTTTCCCAGTGAGAACAGAAGGAAGCCGGGACACTCCACCTGTGTGAGCTGCAGTGTCAGAGTACTGATGGACAAACTGTGTCCCACAGAGGGCTGCTATAGGCAGCGTCAGCCCAGCTGCCTCTCCATCCCTCTTGCTTTTTTGGCCTCCCAGGAGCAGAAATCAGCTTCTGGGAGTGCTACCTCCCTCCAGAGAGGGGGTTTATGTGGTTACTGTGTGGCACCTGCTGTTTCAGTCTCTGAGTCAGCAGCAGCATTTGCCAGGGACCCTGGGTTTCAGAGGCTTCAATAGAACTTATTCAAGAAGAAAAGTCATAGCAGAAATAAACAGGCTGTAAAGCACTAAACAGTCTACACACGCACTGAGTTTGCTATCAGACTTTTGGGCTCTTGGCCAGCCCGGTCAGCAAGCTTGTCAGTGCCCTGCTCCAGGAGCCATGTATCATGGCTTTGTGTTAGTGCTTGGATTCAGTAAGAGTGACCTCTTTTCCTGTATCAGGCTGGTCAATGTGTGCACTTCTCTTCCTTTGATCCTTTTTTCAACCCGTTCAGACCAGGCTATACTGCTCTTCCAAAAATTCGGGCTCATCCTGAGACAATTACACATCTGGGGATTTTCTTCTGAGACTTCAGGACATTCTGGAATATTCTGTACCTTCCTCAAGCAATGTACAGGCATGTGAGTCAGTGACCTTAAGTATTCCATATGCCTTTAGCATATGGCACATGTGAATGTCCCTACATTTCCAAGACCTGTAACCTGTCACATGAAGTATTTCTCTTCTCAGGGCTGTCTGGTACGTGATCTTCCCAGCTGTAAATATAAGGGTGGGGAAAGAAGGCACCCCAGCTCCTACTCTGCCTGAGTGACCTGTTTTGTGCCAAATTCCATAATGCAGGTTGATCTGTTTTCATTCCCTGTTCTGAAGATTTTGTGACAGGCCTTATATTTTGTCTTGGAGGTGGATACCCTGCTCAAACCTCTTCAGCTGTAGAATAGAGGGAAGCAGAAAAATCCGTAGTTGTTCTGTAAGTTGCCATCTGTTTGTTCACTTGCCCTGTAGTTCTATGACCACTGAGCATCTGGATCTATATCCCCCTTGCACAACAAAACGATATCCAATTCAATCATCTACTGGCCTCTCAGGCATACAGATAGCAACACTTATATCATGCAAAATTCATAAGCTCCCCACACTTCTTGTCCCTTGATGCTAAAATATTCTGTATTTCTTCACAGACAGATATAAAATTTTGTTCTCATAAACAGAAGAATATTTTCTTCTGAGAGCTAACAGTAAACCTTAGCCTGTTTGACCATGTATTTGGAGATACGGTTTTTAGTTAAGAGATATGTTTTTCTTATTCCCAAGATACTAAGCTGTATTTCAGACTAGAGTGGCTTTATGTCCACTTAAAAGAAAATCTTCTGAGGGCAAATGAGGAGGAAGAAACTCCATTCAGGATCAAAATGGTGAAACTTTACAAAAGACCTGTTTATTCCAGAGACTGCATGCTTTTATCAAAAGGGCGCTATCTCCAATCTTAGTCACGAAGGTTAGGCTCCAAGGCAGTGTCTGTATTAATGAAGGATCTCACAAAGCCAAAGCAATATTACAGTAGAGAATGCAGTCCACAAAGTTGTACAATGACAGCCAGACTGCCAGAGACAACTTAAAGTGAAGCACTTCTAGGATTAGGAAGGGTAATGTGATTGACTGAACTCTGTCCTTTGCACGCTCTGAGTGTGATGAGGTTCGAGTCTGAAATTTGGAGATTAGGGTGGAGCTGTGCAGGTTTTCAGTACAGACCCAGCTGCATCTCTCTGCAGAGCTGCTCAGATCTCAGGGAGAGCTCACTGCACAACAACTTTCACACTTAGGGTGTCGTAAGAATAAACACAGACCTGCAGCACTGGGTTGATGAACAGTCATTAAAAATAACAGTAGGGAAAAATGTAATTGACAAGTTTCAAGACTGCTGTCAGGTAAACTTCCCGCTTCGTGTGTTCCATGATAAACATATGGTCTGGTGGGGGTTTGCCTGTGTTGTCCACAGCAATTTAAAATACAGTTGCCTACAAATACAGAGGGACACTTGAAGCAGAGCTGTGAGTAGCTTCAGCTTCTGCTTTGCTTTTGAAGCCCAGCGGTGCCATGTCCTCTGAAGGCCCTGCACTGCTGGGAGCAGCCCTGCAGAGCTGTGTGCCTGTTGTCTGCTGCAGGGCTAAGGGCCACAGCCGTGGCACAGGCTGATTTTATCCTCTGTCTGGAGCTGGGAGGTTCAGCTGGGGCTCCAAGAGAGTATCTGCTCTGTGGACTGTTGTGTAACACCACTCTGAAACTGGTACACTTCATTTTTACATTTCCAATCAACTAGAAACTTAAAATTTAGGACATTTCTTCATTAGATACCCATGAGTGTTGTTGAAACCAGGATGTAAAGCGGAATGAAAGGTCACTTCTTTCCCTTCACACTCAGGGAGTTTCAGCAGCTCCCAAGTCCATATGGGCAGGAAAGGGGAATTCTTAGGTCAGGCACCCTCAGGACACAGCCAGCAGAAGAGTAAGAATGGGCTTAAGTCAAAAGTGACAGCTGTATCTGCCTTAAAGGGCCTGCTCCTGTCAGCTGTGAAACTCAAAAAGGGCAGGAGATGAATTGCTAAAGCAGAGTGAGTAACATCTTGGGTTAATTGTCCCACAGACAGCACATTTCACACACACCTAAGGAAAGAATTTCTAGCTTGTCAAAAGGGGCGTCTCTCCAAAGCCATCATCCATATTTCACAAAACAAGCCAGGTTCTAAATGACAGGAATTTATCAGAGCATTATTAGTCATCCTGCAGAGTGATTGAAGTAATGGCACACAAAGCTTAAGTGTTCAAAAGACATTAAAGCACAGTTTTAAATGTATCTGATCAGTAGTAATAATAATTAATACCAGAAACATCTCACTGTAAATGTGGAAGCTGCTGTATGTAGAGGATTGCTGCCAAGCAGCTCTTTGTTTCTTGTGCCAGGGGTGTATGAACCTGAAGTCACCATTAGAGTTTTTATTTTTCTTTGATTGTAGCTGTTACTCATTTTATGTTTTATGGTAACTTATGGGATATAAATGCACATGCCAATGCACACACATGCATCTGGTTTTAATGCTTTGCATATTTTTACCCCAATATTTGTAGTATGCAGTTGCTGTTACAGTCATATTTATATGGCAACCTCTGCAGTGCCATTAAATGTACAGAGAACCAAAATCTTTGTTTAGTTATGCTGTTGCAGGTATAGAGTTAGCCATTATCCTGGAAATGGTATTTAAATCTATATCATTGTGCTTATACAGAGATTGTATCTGCCTTGAACTTCAGTTAATAGGTAGCTGTAAAAGCTCAATTTGCTGCCCAGTTCACCTTCCTCTGCAGCTCTTCAGCACACAGAACTGGTGCCCTGACCCTCTGAGGGTCCCACTCCCTGTTCAGCCTGTGCCCACAGAGCCTGAGCTGCTCACATCCTTACCCTTGGGCCAGCTCTCAGCTGCAGAGGCCCTGAGGGCTGTTGGCCCTCACCTTTCCCTCTTGCATTTGGTGAGCTTTGGGAGCAGATGTACTCATGGATGTTTCTTGTGCCACACCTGGGCTGGAGGAGAGGATTTGGTCTTTCATTAGCTCTACAGGTATCTTTCAAAAACAACATCCACAAGAAGTGTTTCAAAGACACAGAGTATTTGAGGGAAAGGCAGAGCTGGCTATAATTTGTTCAGTGTGTGATCCCCTGAGTTTTTGTCTTTCCCTATTTGTCCATCTCTCCATCTCTGTTAGCTTTGGGAATCATGGTCACCTCCTCTGAGCTCCTGACTGATTTTGAAACCCCTTGCTCACTCATCTCTTCCAGGTTTTAAAAATCAGTTTCTGTGTAAATTGCTTTGTTTCAGTCCTGGCATTTAAATGTGGTTCTTTCTTCTTACACATAAAGGATAAGCCCTTTCATCTTAGCAGACATTACCTTAATTTCTGCATCTGTCTCTCAAATAGTTTAATGCTTGAAACTCTGCTTCTAACCATAGCCTTTCCTTAATTAGTTTCCAAGGCAACCAACCATCTTGGCGACAATTCAGATGAAGCAACTGCAGGGAGAGGAAGGAAACACACTCTCAAAATGAATAGTAATAGCACAGTACCACTGTGCAAACAGGCGTTGTACATCACCAGAGACAGCACGATAGTTCTGGTGTCTCATCAGTTCATTTACAAGGGAAGGAGACCCAACTCAGTAAAAGAAAAGCTGCACAAGAGTGTGTGTCTTTTTCCCAGCTCACTAAGCTGGAATTAATGGCTTCAGTGTGATATGTATCACATTCCCAGGGGAGGAGGAGAACCACGGGGGCTGTTCAGGGCCCCTCATAGACCAAGGTGTTCCCAAGTGCCTCTCACAGAGCACAGGTACACTGCAGCTCAGGCAGCAAGGCTTGCAGAATGGGGTCACCCCGCTGGGCGTTGGGAGGCCAGCTGCTGGTGGTGCAGTCTGGGACACCCTGAGAGTTCATAGCTGCATTCCTGTGGGGACAGGTCCCCAAACAGGAGGGGCAGAGGTGTGATCAGAGCCGGGGTGTTTGCTCCAGGCTCCAGCGGGGTTGGGTCAGGCACTGTGGAGGTACCATCCCAGTCCAGTCTCTGTGCTGTAATGGTACATTCACATGGGATTCCTGGCTCTGATCCCACCCTCTTACCTGTGCAATGCCACCTGCCTCTGGGGAGCAGATTTAAGACATCTGGGGTAGCCTGGACTAAATTTATAGAGAATCAGGCCCTATCAATCAACTCAGCTCAAATACAGACTTACTCCACAGTATCCAACCAGTGAGCTGGAAAGCAGCATAATAATTTTAGAGAAAACTAATGTTCCCTGGCTTAAAAAAAGCCCGTGTTACTAAATTAGATTTGTTCGTGTCACACCATAGGCATGCATGTGGAGGTATAATGGTGTATATATTACTGGAAGCTCTTTCTTCCAAAATGTGTAATAAATAAAATTATCAACAATGTACATAGACCTTTAAAAATACCCTAAGTATCTTCTATCCTGGGAAAATGCATGTGAGGAATCAGAAAAGAAAAATATTACTGTATCTCTGTTACCTCATATGAGTAAAACAGTCACCCCTGTTGCATAAACTAAATCTAGTGAAAATAAATTAACTCTTCATAATCTTTTTTAGTTCATGGTTTATGCACCAAGTTGTTTGGGAATATTGCAGAGTGCTGCTTATAGTGAAGCAGAATAAACCTTTCAGAGTCTTTGAAAGCACTGAACAAAGCAAATTGAGTGCAATTCCAGTCACAGTAAAATGCTATTTGTAATAAAAAAAAAGTAAGAAAAAGTAACCTTGTCTTTCCTAGAGGAGATTGCACTGACTTTTTTTTCTTAATTTTGTAGGGCATTTGAAAAGGAAAGGAAATGCTTAAAAAAAAAAAAAAAAAAAAAAAGAATGGCTATTATTCAGTATTTTGGTCTGCTTGAAGGCAGTGCTCTGCAGTACAAAACCCTTCCAAAAAATTCTCCTGTGAGCACTGGGACTGAATTACTGCGACACTTCTGGGTTATATCCAAATAATAGTTTGAAGTGATCCTGACATGCAGTAATAGTTTATATAAGCAGAATTCTTTTTCCAAGGACTGTTGTCCAATTCCAGGGAATAACACTGGGATTTTACTCTGACATGCTGATGGGAAGTGTGGAGAAAATGGGAAATGTGTGTGTTTTTAAAATGAAAACTGTGTGACTCAGTTTACCTAATACCTTCTTTCTTCCCCCAGTGGATGCAGATCCTTTTGTATTTTGAGCATCTCAGACTGCAGAAGTTTTGTCTCCGCTGTGAGATACGAAAAGAGGAAATGAGCATTGTTTCTGTGTGTCTGTGATTGCAGGGGTGTGGGTGTGCAGTTCCACAGAGCTGGAAGCCAAAAGGGACAGTTGGGGATCTCCTGTGTGGCAGGGTCTGGAGGCACTGACAGCACCAAGGAGCTGCCTGGTGCTGGTGTGGAGACACCACCAAACTGTGACAGTGCTGGAGCACTTCTGCCTTCTGCAGAAGGTTTGGACAGCTAAGGATAAATGTATATGACTATTACTAGCAATCTTTGTGGAAATGACTGGAGCTGGTGTCAAATTTAAGGAAGCAGGCTGAGCTAGCAGTCAGCTTTGGGAGTGGTGCTTTTGATGTGCGTGATGTGGACTTGCAGGTGTCCAAGAGCTGCGGTGAGGACACGGGATGGGAGGCTGGAAATGAGGGTGGTGTGCTGGTGGGGACGTCACATGGGGTTGGAGCTGCTTGCACTGTGGAGTGAAAGAAAAGTAACCACGAGTGTCACTAGGAAAGCAACTTCCTGTCATTTATTTGGCATCTGAAGCCTCTATGGGAAATTTTAGGTGAAATTTAAATTTCAGGAGAACTTAGGATTTTACAGAGACTTGAAAAAGTACCAGATCTTCCTTGGATGCTAAATCATCTTTCATGATCATTTCTCAAGGGAGGATATTTCTCAAAAATATACTAGAACTGGTAGACAATTTAAATATTATCTCTTTAAAATTGCCTATGTGTGAAAACCACTGCTGCAGAGTAATATATATAATAAGTCATTTGCTTCCCATAAATACAGCTGCAAAAACTCCTTTAGAACACAACTGGATTTTTTTGTTCATTACCCTTCCTTAAGAATTGAAAGAATTCACTAATTAAAAGTGCCTATGACACGTCTCTTCAAGGAAGCTGTCTGGGAACAAGTATCTTTTCTTGAAGGTATCTTGGCAAAGTAAGGGGGAAAGATCTTGGCAATTTTGAGTATCCTTTTCATATGGTACAAAGAATTTTTGTTGTGGTTGTAACAGCCCCTTGTAGCTGATGTTGTTTTTAGTGAACTAGCTTCAAGTGATGAAAGGTAGTTTAAGTTTTGATTATTTTTGACATGAAGGTCTTTGTATTGAAGGATGTGAGTTGTGAAGAGAGATGCAGTCCTGAGAGATACAACACTTGTTTTATCTGTCTGAATAAAGAAATTCTGATAGAAAGTTTATTTAATGAATTTTATTCCACTTAAAGAGTAAATAATTGTGATTATGGATGGCAGTTACCAGAGATCATAAAACTCTTCATCTCTGTGTGCTCTGATCTGATGTTTTGCGGTCGAATACGTCCTTTAACAATAATTGTGCCGACAGATTAGTTCATCTGACAATATTGCTAAGTCATATCAAGGAAAGTGAGTTTAAGAAAATTATTCAGGGCAAAGAAAATTTTGTCGGCACAGTGAAAGAAATTAGGAGAAAGTATCATGGCCTCAGAACCAGTGTTGCTGTTTGTACTTTTTTTTTCTGAAATCATTTCTAATGTAACCTTTTATGCACAAATTAAATGTGTATTCCACTACACAATCTTCCATCAGCAAATGTCAGATTAGTTATGGGAAAAGAAGTTTTAGCCATATGGAGGGAGAACGAAGCACAACACGGCTTTCAGATGTTGCGTTTAATTACCCTCCAAGGACTAACATGTACCACCATCATCTATCTGGAGATGGCCTGAAAGCAGAATTTCACTCTTGATGTGACTATCTTGAAGGAGCGAGGCAAGGGACAGAAGGACACAGGAAGGGGGCCAGAGGGGGAAAGCCTAATGAAGTGCTTCAGAGGCATAAATTCCCTGCTTCCCCCAAGCACATTTTTGTCCTCTTCTAGGAGAATCCGCTTCTCTAGGAGAGAATTTCCCGTGAGAGATTCGATACAGAACAGCCAAAAGCTGTTTGAAGAATGTTTTATATGCCCAAACAAATGGTCTTGATATTGTGCTGTGGAGAAAAGTGAGTCACAAATGTATAAGGTGGCAGTAGCATGGAAGTAAAATTCTTAGGTCTATATACTGCACAAAAATACAAAATACATCAGTTGTGTCTGTGTGTGGGTTTGTGACATTCTCTAAAGGGCATGAAGGCTCTGAAATGGTGGATGAATTAATCTCAAATATATATTCAGTTATTTTTATCTGCAACAAATAATATGTGTGTGGAATCTTCATCTTAATGTTTTACACATTCTTTGTTTAATATTTAACTCAAATTTAATACAGTACTCATTCTTCATATAAATGAAATCATTGTTTACTGCATATTTTGCAGCATCACTATCCCTGGTGGGCAGATTCCTGTCCTGCTAATACCAAGTGGAGAGATAAATCACCTTCCCTGGGTTTGCACTACAGTTACAGTCATGAGGTATTGACCCTTTGTGTGAGGGAAGCAGCTCCTGCAGGATGCAGAAATGGTTTTGTCTCTGCAGAATTGAAGGCAGGACAGGCATCACTTGTCTGCCAGTGACAGACCACCAGGAGCTGGGATGTATCTTCTGTCACCATGAGATTGTGGTTCCTGGGGAGCCTCATGTATTGGCTCTTGTGGTGTTGGTGTGATAGAAAGAGACAAAATTGTGACACCAAAAAAGCCCTTTTTTATAAATTTACTGAGAGAAGATTGAACCTTGTCTAGTGTTTATAATCCTCATAGGGAATTTGGTCTTCCTTCAGAGGCTTGTGCGTAAATTGGAAAACAGGCGAGTGGGCTCTGCACGCTTACAGTAAAATTGAGCTGCTCAGGTTCAGGGGATCTTATTTTTACTGTGATACCTGGTTAGATGAGGAAAGTCCTGTTCCCACAGGAGTAGTTTTATTTTCTGTTCTCCGCCTGTTTTTCCTCCTCCTATCAGGAAAATTTATGTGACAAGGGGTGAGCTGTGCAAACACAGTGAGGAATGGTCATCTCCTAGTGCCTATTGCTCACATGCTGACGCTCTAGGAGGTGACTGCACTTTGTAGAACTGCAGTACCATGGCTGCAGACCCTGCAGGCAGCTCCCCACTGCAGCAAGGGTCTGCAGGAGTGGGCAGGAGACTCTGGAATTCATGAATTCCTGCTTTCCCTGAGGGGTAGGAACACAGCTGAGCTGCAGTACTTGAGGGTGGCACTCAGGGGAGGTTAAACATCTTGCTGACGTACTGACAACTTTTTGGGCCTTGCCTTCAGTTTTTATTAAACTAATTGGATGGTCACCCTGATATTCTGTTCCTCTCCTTTCTTCATTTAGTCCTGCAGACAAATGAGCCACTACCACTGGTAGCAGTACAACTTCTCAGACATTCAATCCAGTTTAGGTAGGAGCTGCTCAGATCTGAGATGAGCTTCAAGTAACGCCATCCTCAGAACAGAAATGCTTTCAGTATGGGTAGGAGCCAGAAAACACCTGACCTGCTGCCCAGGTGAGAAGTCGTGCTCCACAACAATTTAGGCTTGCCAGACAGTTGCTGTGCTTGATATCCCTCTGTTCCCATGAAGTGCAATCAGCACTGATAGCTCATCCTGATGATGCTGTTAACATTTTTTTATCCCTGAGTCCATTTATCAGTTTTGCTTATTTGCTGTGGGAAAGGAAGAATTGTGTGACCACTTCTGACATTTGCTCACTGCTTTGAAGGCAGAGGTGTCATAATTGTATTTCTATTGCAAGGTTTTAAAGAAAGGCACATTACTGTCTAACTAGAGGTGGCTAGGTTCTCCTGTCCTCAGAAATGTGTGTGTATAGTTGAAAAACAGTAGATTCTTTTTTAAGTGGGGGCTTTTTGGAACAATGGAACCCAAATTATTGTACATGTAACCTCAGCAAAGACAACAAAATACTTTTTAACTCTGATCTTATGAGAAATCTCATTTTTTCTTACTGCTGTCTTACTAAAACCTAGGAAAGAAGAGCTCTAGAGTTAACACTGCCTCATTGTTCCCAGATATGGTCAAAATGGAAAGACACATTACAGCAGGTCAGGTCTCCACCTGTCATTCCGTTAAAGTGGCGTATTTCTGCCACTTGTCAGGTATGAAAAGCACAGTAAAAAATTTCAGACCTCCTTTGTGGCAATACTGCCTGTCAGCGTCAGTATTTTATGTTATGGAAAGATCTGATAGACTCATAAAATATTGTGGGTTTGAGCTGTAGGTGAGGTAATCTGTACTTCTGTGATCTAGTTTGTTTCTTTCTTTTCTCATTTGTAAATATAGGATGATTAATCCTTTAGCCTGTCATCCTGGTCAGATTAAACTGACCAGATGGCAGTGGGTTCAAGTGGAGGGAAGATATGCTCCTAACAGGTATTAATTGGACATGGTAGTTCTCCTTTCACTGCTGCCAGAGTCAGGATGGCTCCTTCTTTCAGTACAGGTGCAAGCAAATCCTCTTAACTTGTATTTTTCAATATGACTTTTTAAAATTAAAACCCACAGAGGCAGGAAGGTGGATTTAAAAATGACTGAACTGCTGGGCTTGGAGGGTTGTGATGAGCAAGAGGCCAGCTGGAGGTTGGTTACTCTTTGGGGTACCCTGAGGTGCTGGGGCTAATCCTGTTTAACCTCTGAGTGATCTGAAGGTTGTGGGATGGGCTGCAGTCTCAGCAAGTTTGCTGATACCAGATTTGGAGGAGTGATACAAAAAGTAGTTGTGCTACAAGACTTTGACAGGCTGCTGAAGTGAGCAGAGTGGAAAGTCGTGAAGCTGAACAAAGGGAAGTGCAAAGCTCTGCACCTGAGGAAGAGCAGCCCTGTGCAGCAGTAGAGAGCTGGCAGAGGCTTCCTGGCTGGCAGGCAGCTCTGCAGAAAGGGATCCTGGGCTCCTGGCAGCCAGGGACCACAACCTGCCCTGCAGTGTCACAGCAAGGGAGGCCAACAGCATTCTGGGCTGCACTGTGTTAGCATGGTCAGCAGGTCACTGGGGGGGCCCTCCTCCTCACTCTGCCCTGCTGAGGCTGCGTCTGAAATGCTGGGAGCAGTTCTGAGCTCGCCAGGGGAGGAGTGTCCTCATGGGAGGATTGTCATTATTGCTCTAGAAATGCCAAAATGGTTCATAACAACAATATTGGTAATACTAATATCTTCATTGTATATGTTAATATCTTTAGTGCTAGCTTCCAGAAGCTTAAGAAAAATCTAAAAGCTAAGGCAAAAATTTGTAGTTGTCTGTTTATTATAATGATTACTGACGCAGTGGAAACCAAATTGTATTTATGCTTGCATTCAAAAAATAACTCCCCTAGGCAAAAGGGAAAGTAAAATTGCCAATGCTGACTTAATTTCTCAATCTGGCGTATAGGTCTGTGCTTCAAGTAAGCCTAGTGCTGACCAGCAGATTTTACTTTTATTTTGAAAGCAGATATATTTTATGTTATGTTCCCTCTAGATGTTCTCTTAATTAATTGGAAATATCCAAAGAGTTAATTAAAAATACAAACTTGATTCTATATCAAACCTTACGTTATGATCTTTTCATGTACAAAGCAAGAATTATGTGGGATCAGAAATGTGAATTATTCATGATGGTTTCTAGCCATTTTTTTTCTCTTCTCCTTTGTTCAGTGTAAAATCTCATAAGCTTTTCTTTCAGCCAAGGTGAAAGCAATATTAAGTCTTGGAAGTTAAACTTAGGAAAGACATGTAGCTCTGGGAAATCCTTGCCCTGTAATCCTGGCTTTCTATTCACCACCACTCTTCAATATCCCACTTTCTGTATAAGCTTCACAATGTATCAGCAGTTGATGAGATTTATTTGTTATACTCCTGTTATACTGTTATACTCCTGTTTTCCTTCTTCATAAAAAAATCTTTATCCATCACTTTGCTCCCCTGGGAGTAACACATGTCTGTGATTGTTTCTGCTGGGCTCGCTAATCCAGCAGCTCCCTTCGCATGCTGGGCAGTTGGTACAGGGTGGAAGTGAGGGAGGAGGAGAGCTGTACTTGTTTAGATTTAGGACAGCTGTGCAGTGTGTAGTGAATTTTAAACACATTGTTAGAATCCAGTTCAGTAGTTATGAGCCAACATGGTTGATTGTATGAATAGAAATGCTGTCAGGGCACTTCTGAAAGATGCTTTATGAATTAAAGCTTGACTGTAGTGCGCTGGAGCTCTCAAAGGTTTCATAAACTGAGCCATTTTGGTGACATGACAACACATGAGACGAAAGTTGAGTCTGATCTATGCTAATGAGTCCTACATTTCCTGTTTGCAGTATTGCTCCTGATGCCTGTAGCAGTTCCATGTATGTTTTTCTTGCAGCCTCTGACTTATCTGTGGTCATATTTTTCTCTTAAATAAACACTTTTCTGAATAGAAATGTATAAGTTTTCTTACTTAATGTTAAGGTTAAAACCACAATTGTTATTCTTAAATAAGTTTTTGTCTCTAACCTGCCTTTAAGGTGAAATTACAACATACGGAGAATTCAGTATGCAAGTAGCATGCACAGCAGATGATCTGAAGGAAGCCTGCACATTTCCACAGAAAACAAATGTGAGTGTAGGAAAGCAGATGCTTTCTACCAACAGAGTGTACACGCAGTTCTCAAGAGGACCTGAACAACAATTTGTTTTCAGGCTGCTGGAAGTATGCAAATTCCTATAGAATTAAATGTGAATTTAAAAGAAACGGCATCTATTAAGGACAATACTACCCAAAGAGGCAATTGGGAACTTAATAATTTAATCAAGGACTTGAGCAAACTCAGCAGTGTATCTAAAGTCAGTGACTCAAATGTCACCTGATTTTAGCAAAGATGGAAGTGGTTATGCTGTCTTATAAAGTGTAGCATTTGGAGTGTTTTTCTGTGATCATGGAGTACATTGATATGGTTATTGTAGATTTTCAGGTGATTCTCCATCAGAAAGCACCATCTCTTTGCTTGAGCTGCTTGTAGGATATGTACTGCAATAATGCTTGTGTGTGTTGCCAGCATGTGTTTGCTGTTTTTAATGGAGCAAGCCTGGCTAGAATGGAGTGTGCCCTGACATGGAAGCAATCATCACAGTTATAAATTCAGTTCTTACTGGTGGCTGTTGCATTTGGTGGATGTTTCTGAGATCACAGTCTGCAGGCAGGGGTACAGTCTTGCACAAGTGGCATTGCTGGTGAGCCAGCTGTGCAGGCATGGGCAGCGTGTGCTTCCCTTCCTTATGCAAAAGCACTGCTGCTGTGGGGGGAGCACAGGGTGGCAGAGTTCAGGCTTGCCAGCCTGCACTGTTCCCCATCACCCCCAGAGAAGGCAGCTGCTGAGTTCATCCTGCTGCCCTTCTGTCCCTGAGCCATTCCAGTTAATGGCTGTTTGTGCAGAGAGATGCCCGAGCCAGGTCAGCAGGGCAGGAGATGCTGCTCAGTGGGATGTGCAACATAACATTTAGTAGCAATTTTTACAAAACATTGTAAGGTCAGATGTATCCATTTAGATGCACCGGAAATGACAAGTTTTCAGGCCTTTTGAAACCTGTCAGAAGGCAGTGAAGGTCACTGCTTATAACTTTGGGAATTTAACTTTAGGCATTCACACATGAAAAGGCTTGGCCAGGGTTCTTGCAGGGAGCTCCCTGTCCAGCTTGGAGCCTCTCCAGTCCTGCTGTGCTGGTGCAGGTTGATAAACACAGTGAGTGGCTGGGCTGTGTCCTGCACCTCTCCTACACTCCACAATCAGGGATCCAAGTACACAGGAGTTTCCTTTGGGTGCATACAGTATAACCTCATTTCAGAGCAGGAATGCTTGAACTGATAACTAAAGTTACCCTGGTCAGCAGGAAGGACACTGTGGCCACAGAGTGAATTTGCAACGTCAGGTCATCTCTGCAAGCAGAGTCTTCCCAGCCTTGTGAGTTCCTCTTTGTTGTACTCTGCTCATGTGTTTGAAAAACACAAATAACCACGTCTTGTCTGTAGTGCCACAGATCTGGAATACTCTGCTGCCCATGGATTGAACATGGAAGATTATCAAAATCTGCATTCTCTGTCTCTTTTCCACTAGTTAGGAGTCATCTTCTTGCAACCGAATAATGTGTAATGTTTTTCTCCACACAGGTGGTAATCCTCGGCAAACATTCTAGAGGCTATCACTACATGTTAGCTAACCTGGTAAGAGCTTTTCTTCATGGAAACTGTAGCTATATTTTAGAGGGTAAAATATTCTGTTCAGGTTGTTGAGACTTTAATCAGGAAGTGGAAATGCATGGATGAGTACTTGGATTTTGAGAAATTATTTCAGTAAATGCTGTAACTGGTATGTCATCTCTACTCAGTTTTTTTTTTTGTCAGAAAATGTCATGTCCACTGCTAATTTTAAAGTAATAATTTAATTATATATTTTCCAGTAATTTCTATCCTCATAAATTAGATACTTGTGACTGTAATTTTCTATATAACATATTTTGAATTTAAGCACTCCAGAAAAAATAATTTTAGCATATTTTTGCGTAAGTGATAAAAAGCTGCAAGTGAGAACAATTCTATCAAGTAAAGCACGAAGACTTTAGCTTTTCTTCTGTATTTCAGGGTGTAGGGTTTTGCCTGTCTATGTGCTGACCTATCAGGAAGAGGCTGTATATTTCTGTCTGTATCAGAGCTTCTTCTGGAGAGTAGGATTGACTTTCAGGGCTGTTTGTGATGCTTTTGAAACACCATCTACTGAGGTTCCTTATAAAAAGTCTTATCTTATGATTAAACCTGCAGGAAGGCTCATTTTAAGTTTCTGTGTCTACTGCGAGTAGAAAAATGTGTTTTTTCCAAAACCCTCACTTTCTAGTTGGCAATCCTAATTACTGAAAGAGTCTCTGTATCCATGTTTTAGTGTGATTAAAGCAGAAAAGACAAATTTTTAAATATCCTTTTTTATTATAAGTACTGTATGACTTCAAGATGCATCATTTTGCATTTTAAGAAGCAGTCATGATCTCTCTGATTAGCTCGTGCATAGAAATACAGAGGTTCTTATTCTGGGTTGCCTTTTAGTATGTGTAACCATTGACATTCAGATAAACATGACTGCAATCAAGTCATACTAATCAAAAAGACTCCAATTTACTGCCTCAGGTATAAATAACAACAGAGTGGGAGAGTCCCGTTCTGCTTGCACGTGACGTGCTGAGTGATGCTGTGATGGAGAACTGCCTGCCTAGAGGTGCAGTGGGTTTCTTTTCCAGTTCATTTTGCTGTGGATGGGATTTGAGGATTTCATTTGCTCAAATGGGATTTGAGGTCCTTGACCAGTTCTCACCACGATCAGGAAAAAAGAGGAAATGGTACTTCCAAGTTTCCCTGCTGTTTCTTTGTGACCAGCAAATATTACCTGCCACATTGCCACAACCCAAAAGGGAAGCTTTCTATTGCAAAGAACAAAAAGGTGTTTTAAATTCTATTTCATGCCAATATCAAAATGCAAATTGTGATAGTAGTTTTCTCCATGGTAGAATATTTTCAGCTAACAGGAGGGACATTAAACTATGTTTTTTGTGCTGCACTTGTAGCAGGTAAAACTGAGCCAGAGGAAAGTGGCCTGAGATAACAATTCCTTTTTTACTACATATATCCTCTCAGGGTTTCACAGACATTGTTCTGGAGAGAGTAATGCATGGAGGTGCCAACATTACTGGATTCCAGATTGTTAATAATGAAAACCCAATGGTTCAACAGTTTCTACAGCGCTGGATGAGACTTGATGAAAGGGAATTCCCTGAAGCAAAAAACTCACCATTAAAGGTATTTATTTTAACCCGTCAGTGATGGACATGCTCTGCTTTTAACAATGCTTTGGGAGTTTTTAACCTCAGATAGGTGCATGAGTATGATACGGATCCCTGATGAGAGTATGTCACAACATTCTCTGCCCTTCCAGAAGAAGGAGGCAGAGGCTGTTACACACAAGTGCCCGCTGTGGTGGGAGTTCCTCAGAAGCAAACGCTTGGTCTTGCAAATCCTGTCCCTGTGCAGTGGATATAAAAACTTCTAACCTCTGGAGTTAGTCTTGGGCTGGATATGGGGGCTAGTTAGGTTAGGTTTTAGATGCAAAATGTGGATTACTAGTCCATTTTAGTGGTAATAGAGAATTTCACATGCAAAATGAAGTAGCTCTGGATTCACTAAGGAGTTGCTGCTGGAAGTGACCCTCGTAATCAAACCCTCTGTTTTGCACCACTGTTCTTTACCTACACAGTCTGGCTATTACAACTGAAACCAAGAAAAATTTTCAACATCTTTTTGGAAATTCCCAGATTCACCAAAACCATCACAGCTTAGTTGAAGTAAATGCACCTGTTGGTAGGAAACTTGCAGCCTGTTACTATCTCACCCAGATTCTTTTCTGCCTCAGCATCTCTGTCATAGAGGGGGATGCTATTCACTGTCCAGTGAAGGAATACACCAGGGGAACTCTGTCCAGGCACAGAAGTAATAAAATCTTCTGGGACCATTGCATATTAGTAACATTCCTGTTGTGTTCCTTCTTTCTCTTCTTCTTTTGGTGAGATCTGCTCTTTTTCACTGCTATCCATAGGTGGATGAAACCTGGGCATGGAAGTATACAGACTGGTTTCCCAGGGCCACCAAACCTAAAATCCACTGCCCTGATGAGACAGTTCATGTCTTTTGTGTTTGGTCTGAGAAGAACACATGCAAATTGATGGAACAGATTTGGAATTCAAAATTACTTTGATAAACTGGAGTAATGTCTCAGTATGAGTAAGACAAAATTCAGGAAAGCATTAAAATAGATAGGAGGGAAAGATCTAGTCCAGTTCCATGCATGGGGGCACCAGGGTAGGCAGGAGCACTGGCACGGGCTGTGGACAGAATAGGAGCTGAGGCTGCTCTTTCTGGCAGTGCCATTCATGAATGGCTGGTGCCATTTGGAGAGATAATTCTCCATCCCTGGGATTATGTCATTTCTGTGAGGGAGGAAAATTTTCTTAATCCCATGCCGTCCCACAGCCTTGCTGGTATTTCAGAGGAAGCAGAGAAAGGCAGAGGTTCACAAAAACCAGATTAGTGTATTGTTGCCTGTGGATTAGGACAGGTCTTGCTTTCTAAAGCTTTCTAGCAGTGATGCAGAAGTGAAGATAAGTATCATCATAATCTTAAAAGCTCTGAAATATACAAAGTTAACCTGAGATGATTTTATTCCACTTGAAAGCAATTTACCTTGAGGAAAAAATTATTCTCCCTCCTTAAAAAAGAATCTTAAGTAGAAACACAAAGATCACATTACCTTTCCACAAATGTACAGCTCATTATAGAAATGTGCACAGTGTTTGTCAATCAGACAAAAAGCGTACTTAAAAATTGATGTACAATATTTTTGATTAGGAAATAAAATTGCCTGGAGATTAAAGTCCTGATGTTTAATTTATTCGGTATTTTATCAGCCTTTCCCTTCTTTCTCTCTTTTTTCTCTTTGCATGCTCATGCATTTATAAGTAGAATTCAAATAAAGTAGAAAATTAGATAGCTCTCTTGGCATGACTTCGAAGGGACTGCATTAAGGTTACTGACAATTGACGCAGTCTGCTGAAAAAATTATCAATGTGTAAGTTTTATGTAGTGCTAGATTGGACAGCTATTACAAGACTCATTTTTAATACAGGAACAAATACCTTCAAACTGCTGTCCAGTTCTGTACTATTGTATGGGTTGTGACATATAAGCTTTTTTGGGTTTCTAGAGGAGGGAGTGATGATTGCCAAGCATCACAGGGAGAGGGAGAGGTGGGCAGGATCGGTGCCTGCACTCTGCACTCAGAGCAGGAACCACCACCCACTCCCAGTAAGTTTATAAACTGCTGTCATTTAAAGCTAAGTGAAATGTCTGCTCTATAACCTGCTTCACAGCCCTGCCTTTGCACTCTTTTGTGTCAGACACAGTTCCCTTGATCTGCACATGCAGACACGCCTGCTTCTGTGCAGAGTTCCCGTGGCCTGATAGCAAACTGAAGAACTTGCAGTAAGATAATACTCGGTTTTAAGAAATGCAGAAGCTCCATTTGTGCTATCCTGCCCTACAGGATAGAATTAATTTCTGAATATAATAAATTTTATCCACAAAAAGAGTAGCTGAACAGGAACTGAAGCTGCCTTTCTAACTTGACGTGGTGCAGCTGGGCACCTCTGGAAGCGCAGTCTGTTGCCACGTTCTCTCCTTGTACCCTTGCAGTACACGTCTGCCCTGACCCACGACGCAGTCCTGGTGATAGCAGAGGCCTTCCGGTACCTGCGCAGGCAGCGTGTGGACGTGTCCAGGAGGGGCAGTGCTGGAGACTGCCTGGCCAACCCTGCCGTGCCCTGGAGCCAAGGGATCGATATAGAGAGAGCTCTGAAAATGGTAAGGGCAAAGGTAACGTCGAAGAGCAGCAGCAGCAGTTCTGTACTGCTTGTGTCCTGCCCCAGGTGCACAGAGCTTCTCTGCTCACACAAACAGCTGCAGCTCCTCAGGGAAAGCAAAGTAAAAACAAAGTTCCTGACGAACTTGAAAGGATGGATAAAATATATTCAGCGGAGGGCAAGGTGGCTCTCAAAACTTTGGCCAAAATCCCTCTGGCACTGATGCAGCAGCTGATTGTCCCCACAGAGCACCCAGAAGCCCCCAGATCCCCTGTGACAGCCCAGCTGCCCAGGAGAGTGAGCATGAGCCACTTTGCAATCAAACGTGTACTGGGGGTTCCTAAGGTCAGGCTGAGCCTGCACATCTGACTGCCAGAGCTAGACTGGCTCTTTGGCTCATGCTGTAATTCTTGCAGGGATAGGTGTGTTTATGAACCTAAATGCATGTCTGCAGTTTTGATAATTTGCCAGTAAAAAGTCAACTCAGATTGGTTTAAAACAGTGGAGAGGCTGTTGCTGGTCATAGCAGTACTGATAGAGCTCAGCACCAGCATGAACCTAGGAGCAGTTTAGCCTCCGTCCAGTTCTGATTTCTGGCATAACTTTGCAATCAGCCAGATTACCTTCTGCATGGCCAGATTTTTATCCCTAGCTCTAGTTATGGCATGGGATCCTACCTCACTTATGTCTCTAATTTTACTGATTTTTAACTCTTTTTAGCCTGTTATTTGTTTTAAGGCAAGTGACAACAGGAATAATGTTTTTGTAGATTTGGAGTCCATGGAATTTTTGTTTCATACAGCCTCACACCTCATCTCTAAGCAGTGAACAGCAGATCAGTCACCAGCCCTGAACAGTTTGCCTTTGGCTAGTTTAGCATCACCTCTTCCTGTATCTTCTACAGTTTTTGCTAAATATTAAAGCTAATTTGCCCCTACTGAAGTTTGAGACTGTTACCTGTTCTGCCTGAGATGACAGCTTGTCGATGTTGATAAGTGATAAAAAATACCTCATCCTTTCATACAGGGAAATAAGAAAGGCTTTTTTTGAGACAAAGTACTTTATACTTCCCCTCCAGATGATTCATGTGAGTAGGTAATGATAATGATTTACCGTCTGTACACCCATCCATCCTGACTGAGACCAGAACTCCATAAGCAGTAGAGACAATTGTCTGTGCTCATTCAGAGAAGAGATTTGTTCCTTTCTCCTACACTGGGACTGGTGTTCAAATAAAGCACTTCCCAGAATGAGCAGTGATGTGCCACCCTGACCTGTACTGCAGATCACTCTCTGCCAGATTGGGAGGGGCTTAACTGCACTAATTGTTGCTTGTGCCTTGCTGGTGCTCCATTCTGTGCCAGTGAACCCAAGCATGACAGAAACAGTCTTTCTTACATTTAACATACATGCATTAAATATATGCGTATAACATAAATGCAGCTCACTCTGGCAGTGAGTCACCAGCTGAGTGCTACCAAATACCTACAGCTGGAGCTCAGAGAATGGGGGCTGGGGTTGTTTTGAGCAGTACAACTGGCTGTGTCAGAAGCATAGATAAAAAATAAAGTGAATCTTTCATTAAAATACTTTCTGTTTGTTCCCTCGAGGTGCAAGTTCAAGGAATGACAGGGAACATCCAGTTCGACACCTATGGGCGGAGAACAAATTACACAATTGATGTGTATGAAATGAAGGCTGCTGGATCACGGAAGGTGAGTTTCAAGTCATGGATCCAGACTTTACACCTTCACAAATATTTATTCCAACAAACCAATGATACTCAAAAATACCAGAGGTGCAGTGTAATAACAGGGCCCTGAGGAGTGCCCTCTTCATGCTGTCTTCCCTGTCCCAGGAACCTTGTTACGTCCAGTCCCTGGGCTAAACCACTCACCCTGCTTGACATCTTCACTGATTTCCATGTCAACTTCAAACACAACTTTTTCCCTTAGAATCCTTCTGGAGCTTTTTCACTCCAAGCATAATACCTGCTGTCATGGTCCTGTGCTTAGTCCTATCTTCTAAATTACTCTCCATCTTTCCCTCCCTCTCCATATTTTAGAGCCATTTTGAAGCTGGAACCAGTGAAACCATCTGAAATTAAACAGAAAATAAGTTAGGTTTTAATTAGAATTCCATAATAATTCTCTTGTCTCCCAAATAAAGGATAGATCCTAAGTGGTATAGTTGGCTAGATCAGCATTTTAAAAGAAGTTTAAGCAGATGTTCAAAAATAATGAGGTAGACAGGGTTGCAAAAGTACTGAGAGAAGAATGTGTGTAGGTGAGTCTCTTAAACCCCCTGACTTCACCTGGAGATAGGTTCTTAATCTGCTTGATCACCACTGAGACTCCTTAAACATTTCTGCACATTTGGTAACCAAATACCTCTGTACATGGCCCAGCCCCTCAGAGAGGTGTAGAGTGCAGAGAGCAGCGTCACTTGTGTGTGCACGAATACAGAAGCTATTGTGGTAGCCTAGTGATGCAGGCAAAGGTCAGCACCAGCAGCTGATAAAGTCACCTCGTGCTCACAGAGGGTTTTGTGCTCCACACTGCAGATAATGTGCCTGCATTGCTGACAGTGTCTGTGCATCTGCTCTAAAGCCAGCTCAGGTCTGCAGGGGCTGTATTGGATAAAAATCACAAAATCAGAGAATTTTACTCAGAATGCTGTGCAGTTTATTTTCTTGTCTGTAGTATGTTCTTATGGTGTGGATATATGGGAGTTTTTTCCACAGGCACCATACTGATGTCAATTGAGACAGGGAGAATTTAATACATACTTTCACTTAGATTTGGCTTGTGCTGATTTGCTCTTGGGCTTGAGAACGCTGTTTCTTTAAGGAAATGGATGTAAAGCTAATGTAGTCCCTAATGACAAAGGCAGTGAAGGAGAAATGTTTCAAAGCCATACACTTTGATGTTGCTCTTACGAGTTCAGGTAGCAGAGTCCTTGTAAAGGCATGTAATGAGGTAACGATCTCCATTTTTATAGGCTGGTTATTGGAATGAATATGAAAGATATGTGCCAGCATTAGATCAGCTGCCCTCTAATGACACTTCATCTGTGGAGAACAGAACTATAGTAGTCACTACCATCTTGGTAAGTTTTATGTTCTTAGTGTGTTTGTGTTCAGGAAACAAGGCACGTGACTCTGAGGTGCGCTAGACACCTTGTCAGGAGGCAGATGTTGAATACTGTGTGAATTCAAGTGACTGGAAAGTTCAGTATCTTCCAGAGATGTTCTGAGGGCTTAACCCTGCTAACTTACATAAGTATCAGTAAGTCTGCTCACAGGAGGAGCTCACTGAGCTCACCATTGTGCTTTGCTGCTTCCCAGACACTTGAACTCAATGAAGTGCCTCATGTAAGTGAAGTTATTATGCATGTGTGTAAATGAGCACAGAGCTTGGCCTTTGTGCTGCAGAGTCAAATCTTGCACCCCTCACTCAGGTACAGCTCCTGTAAACCCAACCCCTGTGGACTGAGTGAGGGTGGCCCAGTGAAGCCTGTAGAGACCTGGAACTGCTCTAGCACTGGGTGAAAAGCAGCCTTTACCTGTGCAATTCCAAGGGAGCAAAGCTCTTCCTGTGGCACGAGCAGCAGCACCTGTGTCAGTCCCAACGCCTCTACAGACCTGCTCTGTACAGCATTCCTTGTGACTTTGGTGCTTTTTACAATTCTGCTAAGCATGAGTCAATTTTATGCTGTTTCCTGAAGCATTGTATTTTATACTCCTCTGGATTTTGTGAGATATAATCAGCATTTCAACTAGAATTTTCCAAGAAGGCTAAGGGAATTCAGTGACAAAAAAATGCTGCTGAGGATTTCAACCTAACTTCCCTTAGGCTACTTTGAAAATCTCCATCAGAGCCCCATTCTTGGCCACTGGGGCCTTAGGAAATTGTGGTGATGGTACAGGTGTTGGATATGTCAGTCTTTAAACATAAAACTTGAGTTACTGCTACAGTGATGCTACTTGACTGTCTAATCAGGCCTAATTCTGCAAACAGAAGTATAACTGTTACAAAGTCCTGTTGTCTTCAATGGCTCCTTACTGAGAATACAATCAATAGCATGTGTGGCTGTAGGATCAGCCAAGGATTTTTATACTGCAGGAGTCTGTCTTTCTAATTTCTGTACCAAAGCAGGAAATATTGTAAATACTTGCCAGTAATATAAAGGATAATAACAGCTCTCATTTTGTGTGGTTTACAGCTGTATTTTACATTCATAGACTTTTGATCTTTACTTTTGTTTCAAAGGAATCACCATATGTAATGTATAAGAAAAACCATGAACAACTAGAAGGGAATGAGAGATATGAAGGATATTGTGTAGACTTAGCTTCTGAAATAGCAAAACATGTTGGAATAAAATACAAACTGTCAATTGTTGGAGATGGGAAATATGGAGCTAGGGACCCTGAGACTAAGATATGGAATGGCATGGTGGGTGAACTGGTCTATGGGGTAAGTTTCTCTTAACCTTCATTTTAATGTTCTTTATAAAAATTATGCTCGAAGTTAATAGACTTATAAAGATAAGCAAAATAAAGATCATCTGTTTGAATACTACCTTTAAAATTCTAGATTTTTCTTTGTATTGCCACTTTTATAGTCTACTTTTCTAATTGTTTTATTGCAGGAAAGTGTCACTTTTTTACTGCTGTTTCCAAATCAGAGTCTACAAAATGTTGAGAAGTAGCATTGGGCAAACTTCAAATTCTCGTTTACAGCAGAATTTCCAGTTTGCTCTTCATGTGCTTCTTCTTCATTTGCCAGATCTCCCTTTTCTGTATCAGTCTCTGAAGTGCTGGGGGTGTCCCTCTCACTAAAGGTCTGATCTGGGTGCTGAGCCTGGCTGGGTCACTGGTCTTGGTTTGTGTTTGACCAGACCCATTTTACTCCATGGCTGCTTTTCAGGGTAAGAAGCAGTGCAAGTGTGAAATCACCCACATGATTTTTCTCTTTAAGCCCTGGGTTTGGCTTCAAAAATCAACTGTCAGAGAAGAAAANTCTTTATATTTCTATATTGGGTGTACATCACTTTGTTTAGTAAGAACAAAAACAGTCCGGAACTGCCATTTTAGAAACTTCTTTGAAAAGGAGGATTTTGGAATACAGATAAACCAGATGGAAAGGGGAGAATATTGGCTTTGCAGAAAAGACTTCTCAAGCTGATATTTCATCTTTTTTTTCCTCAAATGCTAATGAGATGATTTGTGATTCCGCCCAAATCTTTTTTGCGGTTTATTTTTAACAAGCTTTCCTTTATTAAAAATATCTGAGCAGAAGCCCATATTTCAATTGCCTCCTTTTGTTCTGTGGCTGAGTCTGAAAGTCACCTCAAAATTTCCTTGGGATAATGCATCATCATTCTTGCAAAATGTTTGGTGAGATAATTCTTTTCAAATGAATCAGGTTTTTTTAAGTAATTGCTACGTTTTCACAAGTTTTCTTACTCTGGAGCAGTCAGCACTGATGCCTTATTGTGTAATTGGTAGCCTGTTCAACTTGAAAATGTTTTATAGAAATAATAATGGTTTTTTGTAGTATTGTTTTATGGTAGGGAGGGAAATCTACTGATTACAAAAAGTAAACAGGGTTCTGGACCCTTGGATTACTTCTTTGCTTCCCTGTTGCTTTGAGGTTTGACATTATGCAAATCTTCTGAACTCCCCATGCCTCAGTTGTGCAATTTGGGAAACCGATGTTCGCTCTCTTAGAGAACACAAGTCCACTGAGAACCTCTGAAGCAAAGGTTTAGTTTAGTTCCAAGCAAATTACATTGCACTGGAAACCTCTACTCTCAGCTGCTCTGTGTGTGGTTCAGGAAATATCAAGAGTATCAGCTGTAATTGGGTCCTTTTGATGTACTTGCTAGTGACAAGCAGTGAAACTTGTTCATTCACTTAAAAAATAACCATACCATGTGGGAAAAGCATGGCAACAGAGAACCTGAGATTGCTGGCAACAGTCAGAGCACAGGGACTGCCCACCCTAGGGGAGGAAAGGTGTGATGTGGGCTACAGCTTTTGAGTCTTGAGCCCAGTGAGGTCAGTGTGGGCAGCTGCTGTGCCATACAAGATCCACCTGCACAAAGGGCCTTAGACATGCTCTGAGGGCTGGAGCAGCTGTCCTGTGAGGAAAGCCTCAGGGACTTGAGACTCTTAGCTCGGTGAAGTGAAGGTTCCAAAGAGTCCTTAGAGCACCTTCCAGTACCTAAAGGGGCTACGAGACAGGTGGAGAGGGACGTTTTAGAGGGTCATGTAGTGATAAGACAAAGGGGAATGGCTTTAAACTGAAAGCAGGTAGATTCAGATTAGGTATTAAGAAGAAATTCTTCATTGTGAGGGTGCTGAGGACATGGCCCAGGTTGCCCAGAGAAGCAACCCTGGAAACACTGATGGTCAGGCTGGACAGGGCTCTAAACACCCTGATGTAGTGGAGGATGCAGTAAGCAGGGAGGTTGAAGCAGATGATCTCTAAAGGTCCTTTCCAACCCAAACCAATGTGTGATAAGCAGNCTTAGACATGCTCTGAGGGCTGGAGCAGCTGTCCTGTGAGGAAAGCCTCAGGGACTTGAGACTCTTAGCTCGGTGAAGTGAAGGTTCCAAAGAGTCCTTAGAGCACCTTCCAGTACCTAAAGGGGCTACGAGACAGGTGGAGAGGGACGTTTTAGAGGGTCATGTAGTGATAAGACAAAGGGGAATGGCTTTAAACTGAAAGCAGGTAGATTCAGATTAGGTATTAAGAAGAAATTCTTCATTGTGAGGGTGCTGAGGACATGGCCCAGGTTGCCCAGAGAAGCAACCCTGGAAACACTGATGGTCAGGCTGGACAGGGCTCTAAACACCCTGATGTAGTGGAGGATGCAGTAAGCAGGGAGGTTGAAGCAGATGATCTCTAAAGGTCCTTTCCAA
>VZUA01005074.1:0-19729 GCA_013401035.1 Horornis vulcanius
CTTTTCTTCCTTTTTTTTTTTTTTTTGCCTCGTTGAAATGGTTTTTTTTCCAGGCTATTTTTATCCATGAGCACTTTGAGAAAGCTTTGAAAGTTCAGAGTTGTAACATTAGTGGAATTAGAGCACTTAGAGGAGGTTTTTTTTTTTTTTTTAAGGAGCAGTAAAGTTCCAGCCAATTAGAAAAGAAAATTATTTGTGTCTGGGATAGTTTGCTTTAGATTTTAAACAATTTCTGCAGCTTATGGAGGGTTAGGAAGCGGTTGGATTTCCTTCTGAAGAGATAGAACATCCTTTTTAATATATTTCACAGCAACATCAGATGTTAAAAACATAAGAGAGTGTCTAGCTCAGCAGTGCACTCAGTAATTGCCTGGTTTTGCATGAAGCACTGGATTCTGTTCCCTCACATCTTCCTCAGTTACTCTGTCATTCCTGGGACATTTTCTCTTGATGATTTCAAAACACTGAGCAAGTGAAAACCACGAGTTTTTCACCAGTTCAGTGAAGATCAATTTAGTGACTCCCATTTGTAAGAGAAATATTGACACACTGTGTTGTTTTAGGGCTTGGATTTATGGTTCTTGGGGATGGAATCCACTCCTTAATGCCATTCAATCCATGGAGTGTTGGTCACGAGGCCAAAATTTGCTTCTGCTGCCACTGCAAAGTGTAACTTGAGAAAAAGTCCCCTCACTGACGGTGTGAGGGAGCACAGCCACCAAAAGTGGTCACCAAAAAAAACCCCAAACAAACCGAGGCTGTTACTGCATTGTGGAACTTCTTAATGTGTGATATTTTATCACTTTAAAAGCTGAGTCACTCCAAAAATGTACTTATTAAACATGAACCCACACAAATGTGCAGCCTATGGCAGGGAATGAGGGTTTAGTTTGGATTTTAGGAGAATTTCCATATGGAAAATGTAGAACAGCTTCTGTGGGCAACTCTGGGCAGTGGTGGATTCCCCATCCCTGGAAGTGTGGAAAAAACGTGGACGTGGCACTTGGGACAGGGTTAGTGGTGCTGGGTGATGGTTGGGCTTTCCCAGTCTTAACAATTCCGTGATTCTCTGATTTTTGTCCTTGAATTCATTTTGCCAGGCAGGATTCATCCTGGCAATTTGAAGGAATTTGGGGAAAAACTGGTATTTTATAGAAAAATTGAAGTGATCACATTTCTGCTTCTGGAAAGGACCTTGATGCTGCTCTATCTCAAATTTCTGGGCTTCCCTGGTGCTTCGAGTTTGGTGATGTGACCCTGTTAATAATCAGGAGATTTTTCATTGAAATTCCACTTTTGAGTGGGATTTTTTCTCTCTGAGTGTGCAGTTTTTAACTCCATAGGATTATCCATGGATTTTCTGCAGCAGTGAAAAGAGAACTGGAGGTTGTTCTGTGCCAGCTGAGCTCCAGGGAAGCACAAATGGGATTTTGGCCCCTCAGGCATTTTTTTTTGGTGGGAATTTCCTGTGGCTCCCCCATTTACTCCCAGTTTTTTTGGCCTTTCAGTTTGCCCAGTGCAAACCCCACTGCAGACAAACCTTAGAAGTGGCTTCCCTGCACCACCCCATTTTTAGGGCGCCTCGAGCTGCATAGACAAACTTGGGGAATATCCTGTGTAGGCATTCATAAAGACCAAAGAAAACGGAGCAAAAACTCCCTTTGCTTTACAGGTTTACAGTGATTTTCCCCACACTTTTTCTTTTCCTCCTCCGTGTCAGGCACTCGAGACAAAATCCTGTCTCTGCTGATGAGACTTGGCCAAAAGTCAGCTGGAAAACTCTGCTATTTATCCATTGAGGAAGCAGCTTTTACAAACTTTCCTGAAGGAATTCAGCTAAGTGTTTTCTTTAAACGAATATATTTCCAGAGCCATGTTGTTACAACATCTCGAGCTTCTGGAGCTGCTCCTTCCAGCTCCTTGAGGATCTTCAGCAATTAGGCTGCTCTGATAAAGCCAGGGGGGCTTATCTTGTCGCTTCTTTTAGCTCAGAGGAAATCATTTGTGCATTTTATCAGGGATAAGAGGTGGGAAGTGTGAAATCTGATCCCGCTCCTGCCACTTGGTGACCCGGAGGAAATTGGTTCCCCACAGCATTTCAGCCCTGCCTGTGTGATAGGTGCTGCTGGGCTCCTTTTCCAGGGAATTCTGCAGCTCCTGGAGGATTTCAAACCCATCCCAGCCCTTTGCTGTTATTGAAATAAACTAGAAATGAGGTTATCTGGAGCTTACAATAACTGTGAAATCTTTCTGCTGGAAATCAGTGTCCCACTTGTTTGGAAAGATTTTCTCTTCCATTATTCATTACAGGGGCCTTAAAATTATACTCCAGTGACAAAGCCTCTATTTATTTTTAGACAATTGGCATCCACTTCTGGCTGACCTAGAATGTTTCTTTGATGACAATGCCTGTGATCCAGCTGGGTTTGCTGAATGTTTGCATAAACAAAGGCAGATAGTAAAATGTGGGAAAGAAAAAGCTATTTTTATTGTATTAGAGACTGTCCAGCCAGCTCCAGGCCCAATTTTAAATGTCATATCTGTAGCACTGCACTTAACTAAATGCCCTGATGGTCTGCAGAATATCTCTGGGATTTTATCATTATTGGATTGCAGGGTTAGGAGGAGGCTAAGAGAAAAAAAGTTCAGAGTGGAGGTGATCCACAGAAAAAGACAATCAGTTTGGTATCTGGCCTCCTCCTGCCTGAACAATGTAGGTTAAATACATGGAACTGGGAGGAAAAGTCTGAGCTTAATGTTTTTTCCAGTCCCATTTATTCATTTGTTGGCCAATTTGTGTTTCATTGCAGCTGCTTCAAAGGCAGCTTCATTTTTAATGGATAAAAACGCTGCCTGTGGGCAGGGAATTCCAGGTAGGAGGATAAACAGAAGTCTCATTTGAACTCAAATCATGGAATCACAGAAGAGTTTGGATTGGGGGGGTATCAAAGCTCATCCCATTCCACCTTTCACTATCCCAGGCTGCTCCAAACCCCATCCAGCCTGGCCTTGGGCACTGCCAGGGATCCTGGGGCAGCCACAGCTGCTCTGGGTGCCAGGGGCTCTCCACGCTCCCAGAAAATCCAGAGGGAGTTTCACTGCACAGCATCACCATCCAAACTTCTCCCATTAGTTCAAAAAGAAACAGTTACTGGTGCAAGAAGGTGTCAGAGGGCAGAATGTGGCCACAGTCCAAATTTCAGTGTAAATTTAGGGGAAATTTCTGTGTTAATGAGACTTTAGAGCAAGTGGCAGAGACCTTCCTTCCATGGATTTACATTTAGGTTCCACATTATAAATAATAGTACTGGAAAGAACATCCTGATATTCCAGTTCTGGCCACTCAATTGTCAGGGTTAACCTGTGTCAGGGAGGGATTGGTTGGATTTTAGGGAAATGTTCTTCCCTCAGGGAAACTGGAACAGCTCCCCAGGGAATGGTCAGGTACCAGAGCTCAAGGAGTGTTGGACAATGCCCTCAGGCACAGGATGGAATTTTGGGATTGTCCAGGAGTTGGACTCAGTGATCCCTGCCATTCACTTCCAGCTCAGGGTATTCCATGAGCAACTCCAGGTTCTCCCTGGAGCTTCCAGCAGAGGAGACCCAGCAAACCCCGGCCTCCTCCAGGTTGTGGCCACACCTTGGGCCAAGGAAAGCCAGTGCTGCCCTGGAAAAGCCAATGGCACAGCCCAGGAGTTCAGCAGGAATATCAAAAGCAGGAAAATTGGTTGGTTTCACAGGTTTTTACATGTCTGGACAAGGATGTTTTTAGGATGTGTGGATTCCCCAGAAGTGCCCCAGCTTTTAACCACGACCCAGCAGCAGAGATTTATTTCTGCCCCGTAAAACAAAGAAAGCACCCAACAATGCTCTGCAGGAGCATCCTAAAATCAGAATGATCCTGTTTGTCTTGGATTGGGAGCTCTGCAGGATTTATTTAGGAGCCTTTTTGTTTGTCTGTTAAAAATGGCCTTTCAGTCAATGCTAAGCTCGATGGCTTCGGTGTAATTTTCCATGGTTCAGACTTGCTGAAGTAATAAATAAAATGTAATAAGAATAAATTATAAATATTTATAAGGCTATTTTCGGCTTTTATGAGCTTCTTAGGATTTTGAATTTAATATCCCAGCCAAAGCTGCACTCAGAGCTCTTCTCTTTCGCATCCAAATGCCTGCTCAGGCTTTTGCAGCCGGATGGAGTTTGGCTGCCAGAGCTTCACCTGCGGGGATGCCAAGGAAAGCATCCAGTGGGACAGAGCAAACACAGGCAGCAAACCTGGCATCCACACCAGGGCACGGAGTTCAGCTCCCCCAGCACATTCCAGCTCCCATCCCCGTGCCCTTGACTCTCCAGCACTGACTCCCACGGATTTGGACACACCAGGTGTGTCAGATGAGGTTTGCTGAAAAGTATTGTGGAGGAAAAGGGAAAAAAAAAAAGGCAAAAGTAATTGTAAGGTTTCTAGAGAAGTTGTTTTTATAAATGATTTTCTGTGCTTGCATTTTAATCACGAATAATTTCACACAATTTGCTTTAACCAATATTTTCTGTTTTTCTTTTAAATTTGGGCTCGATTTAGATGGAAAAAATGTGGGGGTTGGTGCTAAAAAAGCAATAAACGCAATCTTCACTTTGCCTTAATTGAAGAACCCAGTCCTTGCAGCCCTTCTTTTGAAAAAGTTGATTACCTTCACTGTTAATTAATAACCAGCAGATGGTTTGGGACCAGTGGTTTAAGGTCAGGAGTGGCCAAGCCCTTGGTGGGACGTGAGGCAGGTCCTGGCTGGAAGGAGCTGAGCTTTGAGGACCCAAAGCCAAAGCATTCTGTGATTCCAGGAGCTCTGGGGAGGATGGAGCCCAGCAGAGCTCCCCACCTCTCCCAAGTGTTGGGCAAGGAAGGTCCTTTCCCATGAATGGAAAAAAGGGAGAAGCTTTGTGTTCCAGAATTCTCCTGGAAAAGGAGATCGCTGCAGTTCAGTCCATCATTAAACCCCAAATCTAACAAACAGCTGATTTTTCATGTTAACCTTTATTTGGGGAAAATAATATCCCACAGCCTACGTGGAAAAAAAAAGGAACCCTTGGCAATACCTTTATTAAAGCTGATTTTTGCAAAGCTTCAATGAATTCCTGCCAAAGAAGAGAGCAGGTTGGATGCTTTTTAGTGTTAAGAAATGGGAAAATAACAAATGTTTCCCTGATCCCTGAAGTAATTCATTCTCTGGGTAACATTCTTCATTGATAACTCCATTTTTTATTTTGAAGAATTACCCCAAACCAAGCCAGAAGTTAATAGATGAAAGGAAATTTTCAGAAATACCCTACTGAATACATGATCTCCGTTAAGATTTGCCTGTTTATTAATATCGTGCATAGAAGTTTTTAAACCCATGTGGGTGGAAATAGGATTTTAGTGTATTGGTAAAATCCATGGACTTACATAAAAATATTCTCTAATTTACTACCAGGGTTTTTCTGCTGTGTCTAAGCTGAAGGATTTTAAAAGAGAAATTTTCTTTCCTTGATGTCAAACAGATGTGTTAAAAATAAATTTTTAAAAATTTTTTAAAGTGAATTTTACTGATAGAGGGGATTTTTTTCCCCCCATGGATTGAACTTTGTGATTTTATCTGCTATTGATACTTGTGAAATATGGGGGGTCCGGGCTTTGAAAAAGTGTTATTTGGATATTTCTGAAAAAGATCATAATATAAAGGAGGAGTGAAATATTTTTGTTCAACCTGATGTAATTTTTCTAATCTTCTTCTCTTTTAGAGAGTGATTAGAAAATTAGATTTTCCCCCGTAGCCACTTTGCAAGGAGAATCCTCTTGGTGTAACAGCTTTGAATACTGAAAGTTTAAATCTTTCAAGTCTCAGTTGTGTGGGAGCTGCATTTCCAGCTGGGTCTGCTTTATTTCAGTGACAATGTTCAGCTCTGCTCAGCAATGCAGGGAGAAATATGGATTTGGAAGGAGCAGCCTGAAACTTCGAGCAGCAGATAGAGAATTGCCGTGAAGAGGGTGCTCACATTTCAGGGGGAATGTTCAGGATGAGCCATTTTAGAGTGAGGAATCCTCCTTACACTTAGTTTAGCTCCTGCATCACACCCTGAGATAGTGGACAGCATGAAAGGGGTAAGAATTTATTTTTTAAATATTTAATAATTGTGGTTTCGTCTCAGTTCTCCCAGTTGTTTTTTTCTGCGGGGGCAATAAATGCATCTGGCAGGCTGTGAAATCCATATTAGCAATTTTTAATAGCCTCAGCATTGACCAAAATGAATAATTTGGGGGTTGTTTTTGTTGATTAATTTGGGTTTTAATGGATTGTCATTAATATTCCTGTCAGTCACTTCAGCTGTCGGCAGACATCGTGTGCTGAAGATCTCCGTGGCATCAGCATCAGGAGTTTGGTCACTTCTGAATAAAACTGAGTGGCAGTGCTTAGATGTGGGTTTTAATTCTACAAGGAAACCTTTCACTTCCAAACTCATCTTCCTGCTGCTCGAATTCCTCTTGGAATTCTTCTTAATTTGCAACAGCAACGCAGAACAGTTGAGTGTTCCGGGAGCCTTCTCCAGTCGTTTCTATGCCTTCATTTACAGAATATTCATTTACAGAATATTCCACTCTTTATCCATGTTTTTGCTCCTTGGCTCTCTCATCCTCTGTATCCTCAGCTGCCCCACCTTACTCAGGTGGCTCCTGATGTGGATTTTGGCACCAGGGGATTTTTTTAGCTCGGGATGAGCCGACCAGCGCGAGAGGCACGGTGGAATTTGGGATCTGAGAGCGGAGTGGTGGTGGGGGATACACGAACCAGCTGTGCTGCCAGAGCTGAGAAATGTCCCCTTGCATTTGGGAAAGACTTAATGTGCTAAAAAAAAAAAAAGCAGCAAAGCTAAAAAGTGTCTCGTGATGCTGAATTAAATCAGGGAAGTGTGAGGAGGTGTTTTTATCCGGCACCGCCGTGCAGCAAATGCAGCCCCGCTGTGCCTGTTTGTCCCAGGAATCCTTAAAATTCCCAACCTCTCTTCCACAGGAAAGAACTTGCAGGTCTCTAATATATTTTATTACTTTTTCTCTGGGCCAATTTCTCTATTTTCTTTGGTTTGTTTCTAAGGTTGAGAAGCTGAAGTTGGACACATATTTATTTATATGCATAACACTAAATTGTGTTTTCCAAAATGGCATTTCCTTGTTTCCCAAGCCTTTCACATCGGTTTAGGCTGACATTACAAACCTGTTCTTGGTTTCTTTCCCACGAATTTACATAATTATTTTGGAAATCGTTGTGGCATTAACTTGTGCTCGTTGGGGATGATTTTCACCTGCCTTTGTGATGCTTTTCAGTGTTTCTGCATTGGTTTGGGTTCAGAATCTGCCAGGATGTGCTCCTTGCCCTGGGATCAGCTTTTCTGAGGGTTAAGGTGAAAAAAAATTCCTGACAATTGAAAAATCTTGAATCATTTTTGATTCAGAGTTTTTGACTGAAGATTTGCTGTCTCACAGAAAAAGCTAACTCCCATTCTCAGCAGAACTTGTAGTTATAGTGGTATTAAGTTATATTTGAGAAGAAAAACATTCTGCAAACAGTATATTTTAAGTCAAAATATTGTGAATTGCTTCACCATATTCTCTTTTTCACCAGTAAATATGATACAGCTGAAACAATGACTGTTTCCCCGCTTTAAGTTGTTGAACAGATACACTCTGTGCCTGCTAAATTGTGTGTAAATTTGGATTTCTGGCATTTCTTATTTTGGGGGGGGGGGAGAAATCACTCCGAACACCCCATCGAAATTAATTTTGTGCAATAACTCCAGGGGAATTAGGTCCATCTGCTCAGAGAGTTCAGCCTCTCTAAATTCACTTACAGAGGAAAAGAAAAAGGAGTCATTGTTTGACTGGAGAGATGCTCGTGCTGTGAGCTGGGGTGTGTTTTTGTAGCACTGGCTGTGAGCTTTTGGAGGAAGAGGATTGTTTTTGGAAGTGTCTTTTATTTCCTTGCAGATAAAAATGGGTAATTATTACATTTTAATTGCGTGTGTAAAATCAGCTATGGACAGATGATGTGCAAGCTTGGAGCTGGAGACAGAATTCCAAGTGAGGAGACACAGAATTCCAAGGAAAGAGACCTAAGCTCTGCTCATGTCTGTAATTATTCCCAAGCACGTACTAAAACAGGAATTAAAAAAGATACAGATACTTTTTACCTCATTCAGCTCATAAAAAACATAGAGTTGAACTAAAAATCTGATTTTTGGGTCCCAGCTGAACCCGGAGGGTTTGTTCAGACAGAAATTAGGACTGAATCCCTTCAAAATGTCTTACACTGATGATTAAAAATAAGGAACCTGCTAAAAAAAAGTGTGCATGTTATAGAAATAAAACTCTAGCTTTGCCTCAGCACCTTCAGTTTGATTTTCAACCTGACCTTGAACTCTGCTGAGAGGGAACGATTTGGGGAATTAAAAGTTTTGCCAGTTTTCCCTTTTAAAATGCTGCATTTCCAAGTGCAAGGAAGTTTCCAATGAAATCCCCGTTTCCCTGAACCATCAGTACAGACACAAAATCCAAAATCCTCCAAAAACCACCCTGGTTTCGTGTCCAAATTTCCAGGCCTAATTCAGTAATGGCTGCAGGGGGTTTCAGATCCTTTGCTTGCAGCTGCATTTCCAAGGGCACAATAACAGTAGCGGGGTGCTAAAGAACTGCTAAAGATTTATTTTTGTGGCTTTGTGTGGCTGCTCTGCTGAACTGACACTTCCAAACTTGGCATCAAATGAAAAGATGAACTTTGGAGTTAATCCAGAGTCACCAAGGCCTTGGCTTCAGCCTCTCAGCAAGGCCTTGCTGCAAGGGCCTACGTGGGACCTAAAGGAACCTCCATTTAGCTGAGGTGATTTTTTTTTTCCCTTTAAATCTTTTGCTTTCTAAATCCTCGAATAGTTTTATTTTTCTGTGTAGTTTTTAGGCTTTTTATTTCGCAAAGAGTGTTTTTTCTTTTAGTTGAATGTCCGGGGTTCAGCCTTTGAACAAAGCCTTGCTAAAAGGGTCTGTGTGAGACCTAAAGGAACTTCAATTTATCTGTGGTAATTTTCTCTTTTTCCTTAAATCTTTTGTTTTCAAAATTGTTGAGTAGGTTTTTTTCAGAATAGTTTTTTCCCTTTATTTTTTCAAGGCATTATATTCAACTTTTGAACAAAGCCTTGCTAAAAGGGTCTGTGTGAGACCTAAAGGAACTTCAATTTATCTGTGGTAATTTTCTCTTTTTCCTTAAATCTTTTGTTTTCAAAATTGTTGAGTAGGTTTTTTTCAGAATAGTTTTTTCCCTTTATTTTTTCAAGGCATTATATTCAACTTTTGAACAAAGCCTTGCTAAAAGGGTCTGTGTGAGACCTAAAGGAACTTCAATTTATCTGTGGTAATTTTCTCTTTTTCCTTAAATCTTTTGTTTTCAAAATTGTTGAGTAGGTTTTTTTCAGAATAGTTTTTTCCCTTTATTTTTTCAAGGCATTGTATTCAACTTTTGAACTAAGCCTTGCTAAAAGGGTCTATGTGGGACCTAAAGGAACTTCAAGTTTTCTGTGCTAATTTTTTTTACCTTAAGTTTTTTGTTTTCAAAGTTGTTAAGCAGGTTTTTTTCTATGTAGTTTTTTTTGCCCTTTTTTTTTTTCAAAATAGGTTTTTTTCCTTTTTTTTCAAGGCCCTGGGTTTAGCCCTTGAACAAGACCCTGCTAAAAAGGCAGACGTGGGACCTAAAGGAACTTGAATTTATCTGTGGTGATTTTTCTTCCTTCAATCTCTAATTTTCAAAATTGTTGTATTTTTTTCTATGCACAGACTTCTATACTGTTATCTCTGGTTTCATTTGGGTCTTTTTATGGAAAGAAAAAATCATATATGTGAAGCTTTTTTCCCTGTGAAAACTCTTGCCAAGGAAATCTTTCTTGCAGTTATCCAAAGGAAAGGTCATTTCTACAGCGAGACTTCAGATCTGTATTTTCAGACAACTCACAAACACCCAGCCAGCAATAGCAGGGGCATCTTTCAACTTTAACCTTGTGTTCTTTAAAATTTGTTTAACCAAAAGAAAAAAAATTGGAAGAGCTTTCATCTTTTCCATAGAGTGATTATTTGGAAAACTTAGATAACAAAGAGGGGGACAAATGGAAATGTTTTATTTTTTATTTTGAAATAAACCCTGAATTTTTGAATTTAGATAAAAACATTAAATTAAAACCCCCATGAAACATATAACCCGCTCCTGGTTTTTCAGCCATGTGACTTTAATTGGTGTTTATTTCAGTAGATTAAGGCATTAAAAACTTCAGCAGGTTTTATTCCATTTTCTGTTGAAACGAAACCCGAATGTTTCTTTATGAAAACCATAAACCCAATATTTCAGTGCCGCTTTTCCTGTAAATATTTTTTCTCCCCGAGTTATTTCTTGCTGCCTTTAGCTACAAGTATTTAAAACAAGAAACAGAGCTCAGGAATCTGCTTGAAAACAATTCTTCATCGGGGACAGGCAGCAGCTTCCACAGAGAAAAGGAAACCTGAACCACTTAATGCCTGTGTTAATTAAATTTTTAGTGATTTCTCAGGCTGTTGAAAGTGTGGAGATGCACATGATGGATGTTTGGGGGATACTCACTCCGGAAAGCTTCCAGGTGAGGCAGAGGTGGCTCCCATTTGGCTTTGGCTGCCTTTCAAAAGGAATTTTAGGGAGATAAATAGAAAATACAACACAAACTTGACGCAGAGTCTGTGCTCCTACAGGAGCTGCAGGGGCTCGTGGCTGGCTTTGTTTTTAACACCTGAAAAGCTACTTTGTGCTAAATAAAAAGTGGGTTTGGGATTCACGGGCTAATTTATTGCTGTATATTGTGCTTTTCTGTTAATGATGATTTATGGAGCAGAGGGATGATATTTGTGGTTTATAACAGCAGACGTGGCCAAATTCTCTGGTTGTTAACATCAAGATTTGAAGTTATCGTTTGAATATAATCTTTCCACAATCCCTCCTGACTTTCCCTTCTCCTTTATTAAACCTGTCACGTTGGAGGTGTGAGAGATGAGGGAGGGAATCAGGGTGTCCCAGTGGGGTCTGGAGAACATTTTCCATTATTTCTTCCCAAGCAGAAGGTCCAGACCTGGACCTGCTTTTGGCATCAGTCCCCACATTCCAGGAACGTTCTCCCGGAGCCAGGGGAATATCCAAGGAGTTTGGTTTGGATGTTGGGAATGTGCAGCATTAATGGAGTTGGAGCTGTGATATTTGGGTGTTCCCAAAGCTGGGGATGGCTTAGGAGTTTTGGGAATTTCCTTTTCCATGGAAATTCCAGAGAAGGACAGATCCAAAGTGAGGAGTAGAGCCACTGGACAGGGGATTGCTATGCACAGTCAGTAAAGCTCTTAATTAAAAAGAGGAATAGAATTGAGTTAGAGAGGAAAATATCTGTAGAGAATATTGATTATAATAACCTTTAGGGTTATGTTCTGAAAAGCAGATTTATTACAAAAAGAAAGGGGGGTTTTGTGTAATTTTCAGGATGTTGGGACTCCTTTGGTGACGTGGGAGAGTGAAGGATAACATGGGAAGAGTGAAATTGTGTGAAGAGCATTGAGGTGGCTGTTAAATCCAAAAATCTGAATTGTCATTGCCAGCACTCAGCACGAACAGGAGCAGGTCAAAAATGCATCAAAATGTGCATGCATTAAATTCATGTTTTAAAAGCATCATCTAAAAATTGTAAATAATAACAGGAATAACTTGGAGAATTCTCCTAAACCCATCGTTCAGAGAGAACACAGGTTCTTTTGGGCTGCTCTCTGCAAGGATATTCCCAAAAACTTCTCTAAATTACCAAAGTTCTACATCCTGTGGATTATTTTAAACCAAATAAACCCCCATGTGGGCAATATTTGACAGAATCCCAGAGGATTTAATTCATAGATCTTAATTCACTTTCAAGCCTAATTAGATTGTATTTAATAAAATCACTTGAATTATGAGTGAGAGTGCTGAGGGATTTAATGGAGTTTATCCCTGAACTTTTTCCTTATATTTTTACAAAAATCCCTGTATTTTGTAGGGAAAAAAAATTATGTATCTCTCTATATCTATATCTATATCTATTTCTATATCTATATCCTTATCCCAGTATTTTTCCCTATTCCTACTTTGGATAGCCACCCTGAAATATTTACTTTTCCATGGAACAGGACAATCCCTGGCAAGAACAGGTTTTTTTGGATCTCTGACTATAATCCTACCCATCAGAAGCACCACACAATTCTTCACTTTGCTCAGTCCATGTAAAATCAAGCAAATATTCCATGGGTACTCGCTCTTTGCAGGAATGCAGCAGGAAAAGGAAATATCCCAGATTTTGTGTGGCTATTTTGTATCTGTATTTTTTATCTTTACTCATCTGTAAAGGCTGCAGCTTTCCCAGGAATGTTCTCTGGAGTTGGGGATTCTGGAGGCAGAGCTGAGGAATTTGGGAATATGGAGTTACACACTTGCAGGAAAAGCTGGGAAAGCTGCTCAGGGCTTGGACAGGACACAACTTTCTGTCTTTACCTTAATTCCAGAGCTTACACCAAACTTTTGGGAAGGGCACCTTGTGTTTCCCTGCCTTACCTCATGTGCCTGTTCCTCATTTCCTCAGCTGAATAATTTTTGGGGGGCGAACATCAGCTCCTCACACTCTCCACGCTTTTGTTCCGCGTTGTTCCCTTTCAGACAATCGGGAATTTTGCCATCGGTCTGACAGGACCTGGATCAAACCTTGGAGTTTTCAGCTCCAGCTCCAAAACTCAGCCCTGCAGGGATTTAAAAGCCACGTGGATGCAGAGCTTGGGGACTTGGCAGTGCTGGGGATGTTGGACTCCATGGCTTTGGAGGGGCTTTTCCACCCTAAAGCAATTTAGGATTTGGGGATTATTTGAGTTCCTTGGTATTTTCTACTTTCTGGGCTCAGGAGTCGTTGATAGGCGGATCCAGCGTTCCCTGTGGGATGTGGAGGGAACAGAGCTGGGAAGGGTTTGGAGCTCCAGGAGCAGCTGGGGGGGCTCAGCCTGGGGAAAGGGAGGCTCAGGAGGGACCTGAATTACCTGGAGCGGGCTGGGAATCGGGCTCTGCTCCCAGGGAACAGGGACAGGGTGAGAGGAAACAGCTTGAACTTGTAGGGGATGTTTAGGTTGGATATCAGGGAAAACTCCTGGAAAGGGCTGCCCAGCCCTGGCACAGCTGCCCAGGGCAGTGGAGCAATCCCCATTCCTGCAGGGATTTAAACCCACCTGCATGTGGCATTTGGGGTCACGGATCCATTCCCTTGGCAGCACTGGGAATGGTTGGATTTGATCATCTTGGAGGGCTTTTCCAGCTTCTTTGATTCCATTTCACCTCTGGGATGCGTTTTCCAAGGTCCAAATCCCTGGATTGTGTTTCATTGGGACTTTTGCCCTGCATTTGGAGCATCACACCCCTTATATCCATGGGATTTCCATGGGATTTTGGTGGGATCACCTTCCTGTGCTTCCCTCTGGAGCTGCCAGGATCCCTCAATCCCGCTCCAGACTGAGCTCATGCTGCCTCATCAGTTCAACCTTTAAACATTCCCAAATATTCCCTGAAAACCCTTCTGTCCATCCTTTCAGGAGCCAGAGGAATGAAATCCCTGGGAAATTCCCCGGGGACTTTGGGAGGAGAGAGAAAATCCTTCAAACTGGCAAAACGTGCTCGTCTGACAACACCAGCTCTCCCAAATTTATTATTGTTTTCCTTCAAAAGAGAAATTAAAAGGAGCATCTTGAACCACTTGTCCTAATTGGCCGAGCCAGTGAAATCCGTATGGATGCACATTATCCATAGAAAAAACCTTAGGATTGGAAATATTTCCCCTTTCTGACAAATGGAACCATTTGTTCCTCATTTTTTCCCTATCTAAACAGAGCTCCCGAGGCTGGGAGAGCCTCGGGGAGGGAGAGGAGGGGATTTCTTGGCACGGAAAAATCGGCTCTGCCTGGAGTTTTTCCCCCTTTTATTTTTTTTTGCTGTTCCTACAAATCACCTCAGAAAAAAAGGGGGGAAAAGAAATCCACGAGATAAATCAAGGAAAAGATAAACCCCTTTCATTCTTATGAGGGGTTTTGTTCATAAAGCTGTAGAAGATGTAGAAAAATGCTGGATAAACCTTCCTGTGGTGGTGCCTGGAGAGATTTTTGTGGGAAAAAAGTAGGGAAAACTGTGGAAAAATTATAGAAAAAAACATTAAAAATACAGATAATAGCAATTCTTACAGAGCAGGTGCTGTGGGCAGAGCGAGAAGGATAAAAAAATGAAGTTTTAACAACAACAATTTAAATTAAGGAAGGATTCCACAAGCAAAACCGATCTTTTAGCTTTAAAAACATGGATTTTTTTTTTTTCCTGTGGTATTAATTCCGTGAAGGTAAATGTTTTGTGCTTTTCAAAAACATTTTAGGATTAATCTTAAAAACTATTGCTGTGTGCCTGTGCTGATTTGTCCCACAGTATTCCCAAATATTTAACAGCATTCCCAAAAATTTGAGAGCATCTGAAAAGAGGAGAAAAATCTGTCGTTTAATTCCCCGTGTGTCAAATTTTTTGGTGTCAAACCCAGATTTTGGGTTGATTTTTTTAATTACTCATTACAGGTACAAATTAAATAATCATAATTAGCAGATCCAAATTGATTTGCTTTCAGCTGAATGGAGAATCAACATTTTAGGGAACTTTTTAATAAGAGCAAAGAACATTTGAGGTGCAGTGTAAGGAGTATAAAGCTGCCAATTTTAAAGCAGAACTATTTTTGCTCAGTGCTACAGGATTTAAAATCCATAAATTTGCAATTAGACAGTAATTAAACTGTGTCCCATTAATTATATTTTTATTCCACCTATGATTTTTACTCCCTGAATATATTTTACTCCATAACTTCTTTTTACTCCTTTACTGATTTTAACTCCACCTTTTGCATTTTAACCAACCTCAAGGAAAAAACTCCTGAGGAATTATCACAGATATTCCTCATGAATGCAAGATCCTAATATTATAAATTCAGGGGTGATTCAATTAACTAGGAATTGTTTAATTAAAGTTCCTTCCCAGTGCAGTTCTTTTACTGTAAATCTGGATTTATAGTGGGAATAATGATTATTTTCCCCCCAAAAAAGGCCAAATTTGGATGCACTCAGGCTCACAGGATCCTGCAAAAAAACTCATCCTGGATAAAATTCCCTATAGTGGGGAACTAAGATGAGAAATCACAATTTCTGGATTATTTTGCTCACGTTTTGGGTGTTTTCTCTGATTTTTAATGGATATTCTGCTGTTTTTCCCAAGGCAGGAGCCAAAGGAGGGTTCTGCTTTTGGAGGAAATTCCTGATCCCTTTTTTGCTGTGATCCCATCCGATCCCACATTCCCTGAGGAACGGGGATCAGCTCTGAACCCTCTTCCCATTTCCCCCCTCTGCAAGGAAAGATCAGCAAAAAGAATTCCAAAATCCACACTTCCCCGAGCTGTCAGTTCCAGGAAAAATTCGGATTTTCACCTTTCCTTGGGTTCAGAGTTCTCTGCTCCCAGGGCAGCTCCTCTTTTCCAGGCTCTGTTCAAATATTTGGGATTCAAAAGGATCTTGACATATTTGTGACAGTTTTTCCCTCAGAATCTTTGGGATGGATTTGATTTCACTGTTCCATTTCAGCTGAACAAATTCTCCTTTGTTCTGGTGAAAATGAACAGGAAACTTTTAATTTAATTTTGGCTTTTAAATTCTAATTTTTTAAAATTTAATTGACACAGCAAAGTGCCTTGTTTTTTGTGATGGAAAATTCGGCATTTTACGATTTCTGTGTTTAATTTCCACACCGAATAATCTGATTTTTATGCTCCTCGTACCCTTTTAATAGATGAGGTTTTACTATTGATTTTTGATGTGCAAATTCCTTAAAGCCTCTGCAGCGAGCTCGAACCTCCTCGAGAAAAACTCGTTCGTGATCAACCCAAGCCCAAAGATTTTGAAAAATATTTCATGGATTCTTGGCAGCTCTTCTGAAGTAGGAACCAAACGAGAGCAGGGATAGCCCCAGGTCAGCTCTGGGTGTCTTTTAATGAGTTTTGGGTTTAATCTCAATATCTCAACTCGAAACATTTGCTTCTTGAAAGCAGAATATTTAATACACTGAGCAGTTGCTGACAGCTGCGTGGAAAAGGGGAAAAAAAAAATTGTTTCCAGCTAAAAAATAAATGCTTCAAAATGTTTTTATTAAAAAAAAAACAAAACCAAAAATCTCCACGACAGCTTTGGAATATCTTCATCCTCGGATTTTATTCGTTCTGTCACAGGGATTTACAAGCTCATGAAAAGGTTACAATCCCAATAAAGCCACCCGGAGCAGGGAATTAGGGAATTACAGAGTCTGTAAAACCCTGGCAGTGTGCAGTGAGGTGTGAGGTGAGGTTAAAAACACCGGGGGATAAGGACGGGGAAGCCCTTGGAGTTTAAGGAGCAGGTGGCCAAAGGTCAGGGCTGAACTCGTTTGGGGTTAAGCAAACTCGGCTTTGTTGGCCCTGGGTTAAACGGAGCCAGACCCTGCCTGACAGGGAAGTGCAAGGAATGCACAGAGCCAGAAAGAGCTGACAAATATTGCCCAAACCTGCTCCTGGCACTGCTGGGCTCGTGCAAAACAAGCGTTGAACACGGAATTTTAATGTTGAGCATTGCCCTCTCAAAGTTTCCTCTTCATTTTTTGCCTTTAAGGAATTCTGGGAGTGGGATTCATTGTCTTTCCTTTGGAATATCAGCTCAGGGCTTTGAAATCCTCTCTCATTTTATTCGCTTTGCATTTCTCATTTGTGTTTTCATTTTTTTACTTTTAAGGAATTCTGGGAGTGGGATTCGTTGTCTTTCTTTTGGAATATCTGCTCAGGGTTTTGAAATCCTCTCTCATTTTATTTGCTTTGCATTTCTCATTTGTGTTTTCTCTTCATTTTTTACCTTTAAGGAATTCTGGGAGTGGGATTCGGTGTCTTTCTTTTGGAATATCTGCTCAGGGTTTTGAAATCCTCTCTCATTTTATTTGCTTTGCATTTCTCATTTGTGTTTTCTCTTCATTTTTTACCTTTAAGGAATTCTGGGAGTGGGATTCGGTGTCTTTCCTTTGGAATATCTGCTCAGGGCTTTGAAATCCTCTCTCATTTTATTCGCTTTGCATTTCTCATTTGTGTTTTCATTTTTTTACTTTTAAGGAATTCTGGGAGTGGGATTCGGTGTCTTTCCTTTGGAATATCTGCTCAGGGCTTTGAAATCCTCTCTCATTTTATTCGCTTTGCATTTCTCATTTGTGTTTTCATTTTTTTACTTTTAAGGAATTCTGGGAGTGGGATTCGGTGTCTTTCCTTTGGAATATCTGCTCAGGGCTTTGAAATCCTCTCTCATTTTATTCGCTTTGCATTTCTCATTGTGGTGTTTTCTCAGCATTCCACAAAATTCTTTCTTTCCACGGGATCGCTCTGGAAAACAAAACCCCACCACCCTCCTTTAGATTCATTTAAAATTCAGCATTTTCCCTAAAAAAAAATAATCCAGGTGGATTCGTTACACAACGAATCTTTCATAACCTTTGAGCTTTCCTTGAGCTCAGCTTCTCCCAGAGGGATCCAACTCCTTGCTCGGCCTCGTGTCTCCGCAAACACGCGGCTCATCCTGAGCCAGCTTCCCAAATCTTGGACATTTCCCGGGAACATTCCGTATCTGGGCAGTTCCTATTATTTACCTGGGATTGCAGGGACCGGAGCCATGGAATTACTCAACAATTAAGTCACTCATTAGGCAGATAGTTTAAAACCCTGCCGGTTTTCAACAGATTTTGGGGTCGTTTCGCCACCCCATAAATTAAAAGAAATGTAACGGCGGCGGTGTGAGATAAACACCCTGGAATATTCCTTGTTGGAAATTCCTGACTTTTGATAAAAACGGCCGATAGTGCTGGGAAGGGATTTGAAAACAGGACTTTCACAGTCGGAAAAAAATGCCCTAAAAATCGTTAATCTGATCTTTTTAGCACTTAAAGTCATAAGTGACCCACGGACACGATAATTTAGTAAAGAAATTCGGGAACCGTTCCCTTTTGTTAGCACGGAGAGAGTAAAAACTCAGAGAAACGGAGGGAATTAACAGCTTATTACTCATTTTTCTTCCTGCTTTTGCGGTCTATGAGAGATTTTATCCAATTAAATTTGAAAGCAAAAATCACCCACCCTTCCCAAACATCCTAAATCAGGATTTTAACCCTGCCTTGGCTCTCCGGGGTGCCTGGCACTGCTCCCTTTGACTCCTTGGTGGCCAAAATCCATTTGTGCTCCGGCTCGCAGCAGGAGCGGGGCCAGAAATGTTGAAAATGTGGGAAAAGCGTGAGAAATGCTGGGCTGTAAAAGGAATAAATTCTTTATTTCCAGGGAATTGCACATGATTTGTACCCTCAGCATCACCCAGGCTCGAGGCTCCCTCACCCTTTGGCTTGGTAGGATTTTGTTTTCCTTGGATTAAATCCTTCCCCAGTTCCCAAGCAGCGAACAAACAGATTTAGACAGAAAACCCGCAATTGTTTGTTCTTTTCAGGCTCAAATCTCATTTCCAGCTGCAGGAAAAACAAGAAAATGGATGTTTGCTTTCTTTTTTTTGCCCCTCTGGTGATAAATATGATTTATTTCGAATTTTCTCGGGATATCTCAGCTATTCCAGTGGAAGCTTTGGAAGGAGAACGTTGCTTTCCCTGCACTGTTGGCTGCTGCTCAAGTGGTTTAAGTCTGTGCAGGAATAAAGATTTTTAAATTTTAAATTGATTATTTATCTTAATGATTTCTATTTCGAACAAAATGTAATTCCTCAAAATTTTAATTATTGCAATTATTTAAATTGTTTCCACCTCCAGAACTTTTCCCCTTCTGTTTTTAAGCCTTAAAGACTCCGGCACACCAAAAATAAATTAGAATTCTCCCTCCTGCAGAATTATCTTACACTAAGATTCCCTGCACATCAGCTCCGTGGGTTTTCTCAGCTGTTTGTCAGGACAGAAATCCCATCCCCTGGATAGAAATCCTGGATTTACCTTCCCATGGAATGAGAGGTTTTTATCCCGGGTTTTGTGTAACTGCAGGAACGGCAGCGCTTGGCAGGGCAGCCTCCAATGTTTTATTTTTCCTGGAGTGCTCCATATTCCGCTGGAATTTTGATCCTGAAGATTGCCTTGGATGTATCCAGGGGGGCTCCAAACTTTTCATTTTCTCCCTTAATCCCTTCTGTGGAGTCTCTGTCCCTGCTCTCCTCCTCACTCTCGGATTCCTCACGGATATTTCAATCCCTGTGAGCGCTGGGATCCGCTCTTCCCACGTGTTGTGTGGAAGCATTCCCAGATTTCTCCCTGTGCCATTATTAGAATTATTAGGGATTTATCCACGTTAAGTATTTCCACGTGCACCTTTCTCCCTTTCAGTGCTGAGCCCTTTGGGCTTTTATTTGCATCATCCAAATAATTCCAAACTTCCCTTGTTGGTAAAAAACCCATCCAGAAATTCCAGGCGGGTTTTTCCAGCGTCAAACCAGATTTTTATCATTTAATCCTTGCACTTACTGGTCTGAAGAAGGAAGGGTTTTTAGTAATAATGAGCTCGTTGATTTATAGTTTTGCAC
>VZUA01005074.1:27234-46930 GCA_013401035.1 Horornis vulcanius
TGTCCCAAGTCTCTCCCCATCTTTCTTGGAGCCCCTTCAGGCACTGCAAGGTCACAGTTTGGTCACCCTGAAGCTTCTCCACACTGAACCATCCCTGTTCTCCCAGGCTTTCCCCACAGGAAAGGTGTTCCATCCCTCTGGAGTGCAGAGGGTTTTGGTTTTGGGGTGAGCCATGGGGTAACTCCAGAGCCATCCTGAGAACTTTTCCTCGGAGCTCAATTCCCTGGGAGGATCTCGGAGCAGGAGATGAGTCAGAGGAACCATCCAGATTTCCTTTCTTCCCAATATCCCCTTGAATTTGATACAGGGAATGGGATGAGGTAACTCCTGTCTCCATAACCAGTCATTTCTACTGAAATTCCATCTGCACTCAAACTGCCAATGAATTAGAATTAGAATTAGAATTAGAATTAGAATTAGAATTAGAATTAGAATTAGAATTAGAATTAGAATTAGAATTAGAATTAGAATTAACCTTTGCACGTGTGCTGGTTTCGAGTGGATTTTCAGTGGAGATCTGTTTGGATTTGATGCATTTGACATCATTGTTCAGAGCCTGAACCCATCCCTGCCGGAAATCAAAGCAAAGCCACACTTTGCCATCCCTCCTCTCACTCCACCTGGCCCTGGCAGGCAGGAAAAGGGACATTTTGGGGACACTGAGGTGACACAATGGCTGCAGGTTGTGTTCCCACGTCTCTCCAAGATGGGAAGGGAATCTCAGAGCTGAGATCACCGGGAAAGCTGGGATGGTTTGTTCTGCTTCCACAATTAAATAATGCCCCTGCTAAAAACACACTCTGGAATTCTCCTTTTGCTCTCTCCCCACTCTGTGGAGCTGAAATCAGCTTCCTTTTCCATGCCTGTGATTTTGGGGAATTTCCAGGAGGTGCTCCCTGTTCTATGGCCCTGCAGGGGGTTCCCTAATGAAGCTTTGACAGATTTAAGGTCACTTTCCTGCACGGTTCCACTCAGCACTCCCAGAAATGCACAGCAGGGACAGTTCCTCCGCTCCCAACTGCTTTGATTTATGCTGAATTTCTTTTCATATCGGCACATTTTGTGTCAGAAAGAAATAACAAATTTAGGTTTAACAAATTTAGTTGTTGTTGGGGAAGGGGAGGTCTCCAAGGAAGCAGCTCATGAAGTTCCCAGTGAAACCCTCACTTTAAGACCAGTGGATGCTTTTTATTTTGTTTGACCTTAACCCAACAGACTTTTATTTTCAGAGCAGTTAATTGGAATATTCATGGAAATAAAGCACCTGAAAGCTCTTGCAGTGGGATTTTCTGCAAAACCCTTATCCCACAACCCTGCATTTCCTTCATATTGGAATATTTGAGGATGTGAGCCACTAAATGAATGTTTTACTGGCACTTCATGCAGGAGATGGTTTTAGTTTAAGGCTCCAAAAGTTTCAGACTGAAAAGAATCAGGGACAGGGAGTTATCTTTTTAAAGAGAACTCTTATCAGCAGAGCTTCTTATCATTTGGAGGAGCTGTGTTTGTCATTTGAATGTGTTTGGCCATCAGTGTCCCAGGATTTTCAGCTTCCAGAAACATCCACTCGTTCTCACTTTGATTTAAAGAAACACCATCTTTTACTGCATTCCTGCTATAGAAATGGGGAAAAAACATAGGAAAAAGGCACCAAAATCCCAATAGATCTTATTTTTGAGCTTTTTTATAGGTAGGCAAACACATGTGCTTGCTCAGATTAATAAAAGAGCTCACAACAGTAGCAAAAATAGTTCAAAATGGGGTTTAGAAGGTTCAAAAATGTGGTTTTGAAGGTTCAAAATGGGGTTTGGAGGGTTCAAAGGATGTCATAGGAATTGAACCACGTTGGAATAATTTTAGAAGAAATTGAGAGAAAATTTCTTCTATCTTATTCCTTTTCAAAAAATTCCCTTTCATGCCTTGGCAGTTGAATGTTAAATCAGAATTATTTGTTATGGGCTAAATGGACTTGACACGGAAAACATGAGAGCAGAGCAAGTAGCTGGTTTTCATTATTAATATTCATTTTATTATGTTCTGTGTGGTAAATATCTCACTGAAGAAGGGTCAAAATAGAGACATTTGGGGGATCAATTGTTTTCCAAATCACCAAGACTTTGAAGATAGTATGATTGGGGGGGAAAAATGGGGAGAGGGAAAAACCTAAAGGGTTTGGGGTGACACAGGGGGAGAATCCCAGAATCCCAGAATGGTTGGGTTGGATTCCATGAGGGCCATCCCACCCCATGCCATGGACAGGGACACCTGCACTGTCCCAGGTGCTCCAACCCAAACTGTTCCAGGACTCTCTGCTCATGGGGTTCTTCAGTCACTCCCAGCCCTTCTGAATTTTCCAGTTAAAAAATAAATGAGGAAAAAAAAAAAAAGTAATTTCAAACCTGCAGGGGGTCACTGGGACAGATCCTGAGAGCATCAGGTGCTTCCAAAACTAATACTGTGGGATGAGAGAATTCTGCTTATTCCTTAAAAGCAAGCTGGGACATCCTTGAGCAGCCTGGTGCTGTCTCAGAACACCCAAGATCCCAATAAAATCCTGACAACACCCTGGAGGTCCTTCCTGGAGGTCACCTCCTCTTCCTCCCACGCTCCCCGGGGAAATTCGGGTCCATCCCCTCATCCATGGCCACCCACCCACAGATCAGCTGAGAAATCATTCCCTGGTCAGCAGAACCTCTGTGAACAATGTTGTTTTTTGCTCTTTGTTCTCTTCTTTTGGTTTGAAAGATTCCTTTTGTTCGTTGTGTTCAAATGTTTAAAAAAAATCCCTCATTGGTGGCTCGTAAAAATTAAATCTGAATGTGGGGCTGGGTTTGAGAAATGCAAGGGGGACTTGTTATTTGTTTATATACATTTATTTTATTCTGATTTTTGTTTCAAGAAGGGAATTTAAATGAGTTTATCCCAAGCCCATTTTGAAGTGCTTCGAGATGGATCAGTTTTTCTGTGGGTTTGAAGCCTGCGAGGGACTCGTTGTCTTTTCCAGCCAAATGCAGATGGGATAAACATAAGCATTAATTGTGAATTCCTAAATCTACCCCTTCCTATTGATAGGAATATAAACACTGCTGGAATGAATGCCTTGGCTTGGGAAGGAATATCTTGGATTTGGGTTCATGCAGGAAAACCTTGCTCAGTGATTTCTGATGTTATCACAGTGGGATCTGTCACTCTGTCCCAATGAATTTGTCATAATTAACATAATTATCAATCCCACAAGGCCAAATGCATTGAGCATCCAGGATGGGAATCCATGTGCTCCTGGGAGCAGCTGGGGCTGAGGGCCAGCTTCTCTTGTGGTTCCTTTAGTGGGTTTTGGTTTTGGATCTGGATTTGTCTGGATGGTTCACAGGGTATTCCTGGTTGGATTTGTCTGGATGGTTCATGGGGTGTTCCTGGTTGCTTCATGGGGTGTTCCTGGTTGGATTTTTGTGGGTACACCTTGGGCAGTACAGGAGCCTGACTGTGGCCCTACCCAACATGGACCCAAGATGGACTCAAGCTGAGCCCCCAGCCAGGAGTTTTCACACTTTTATAAGTTTTGGTCCATTTCCGTATTGGGGTTAATTGTCCAATTACACTGGAGGTTATGAACTCCCACCCTCCCAGTTTGCTCTCCTCAGTTCCCCGTTGTTTGCACTTTCTGGGCCTGAAGCTGCAGTGGTGTCCTTGTGCTGGGACAGGATTGTCCTGTCTGACCCAGCTGTGAGGAGAACTGGCTAACACTGCTGTGAAGTTCAGAGTTCTGCACCGCTGCAGCACAGAATGTGGAAAACGTAAAAGCTGCAAGTGGAGGCGTCACTGCCAGGCTGCCCCAGTGGCAGTGGCAGCTCTCAGCTGTCTCTCCTGCCCTCCCACAGGTGCTGCAGGGGGCCCAGCTGATCGCCGTGGCCTCGGCCGAGCCGGCGGCGGGCGGCGTGGACGGCTCCCCGCTGCAGGGCAGCGACATCCAGGTGCAGTACGTGCAGCTGACACCCGTGACGGACCACGCTGCCAGCAGCCAGGTACACAGACAGCCCCTCCTGCTCCTCTGCCTGCTCCCCTGCCTGCTCCTCTGCCTGCTCCTCTGCCTGCTCCCCTGCCTGCTCCTCTGCCTTCACTGCCTGCTCCTCTGCCTGCTCCTCTGCCTTCACTGCCTGCTCCCCTGCCTGCTCCTCTGCCTTCACTGCCTGCTCCCCTGCCTGCTCCCCTGCCTGCTCCTCTGCCTGCTCCATTGCCTTCACTGCCTGCTCCACCTCCTGCTCCTCTGCCTTCACTGCCTGCTCCTCTGCCTGCTCCTCTGCCTTCACTGCCTGCTCCTCTGCCTTCACTGCCTGCTCCACTGCCTGCTCCAGCTGCCTGTTCCACTGCCTCCTTCACTGCCTTCACTGCCTTCACTGCCTCCTCCAACTCCCTTTTCCACCTCCTTCTCCACCTTCTTCTCCTCTGCCTTCACTGCCTTCTCCACCTCCTTGTCCCCTTCTTTATCCACTGCCTCCTTCACTGCCTTCACTGCCTTCTCCACCTCCTTCTCCCCTTCCTTCTCCACTTCCTTCTCCACTGCCTCCTCCACTGCCTTCTCCCCTTCCTTCTCCACTTCTCTCTGTTTCTCCCCTCCATGTGCTTTACGTGTTTGAAACAGCCATCAGATGTGTTCTGTGTCTACCCACAAATACAGGCAGCTCATGAGCCTCTTTCCAAACCCATGAAAAACATCATTCGTAATAAGAAACATCATTTATTTTTAAATATAAAAATCCTTGACTGCTCCTGCTTTTCTGTGCTTGCTCAGTGCCTCTGGAGAAGTTATCTTGGTCACTGGTGTGCCCTTGAAGGCTGAGAGCCATTGCAAAGGACAGCACCAAAAACGTGGCTGCAATCAGCCAAAAAGTATTTTCAGACTGAGGTTTCCCTCAGAAAAGTTATTCCTGTTCTGACAGCAGTTTTCCAGTTGTTTTGATCAACACAAAGTCCTGCAGCAGTTGGAAGTGAACACTTGATCCTCTCCGCTACGGAGGAGGAATTATTGGGGGGTTTTTTGGTTGTTTTTAATCAGTTTGAACAGCTGTGAATCTGAGGCTAGAAAAAGCCTGTCATCAGCTTGAAGCTTTGGTGACAGCAGCACAAAGTTGATTTAAAACAGTTGGAACACGTTTTTCTGAGCTTGGTCACACGTGGTTTTGACAATCCCACTCCACGGGCTTCTTCCCCGGGGAAGCCAAGTGGTTGTGGAATTCTTTTTGCCTCAGCACTGCCCTTGTCAAGATTTTATTTTTAAGAGTGCTCTGGACACTGAGGGTGTTCTGCAGGGGTTGTGTTTCATGGATCCTCCATCACTGCTGCTCCTGTGGATTTATTAAATCCAAGAATAACGGGGACACCCCGAGTTGGGAAGGACCCACAAGGACCATGACCCCAAATAAGCCAAGCAGGAGTGAGAGGTGTTCCTCATGCTGCTCTCCCCACTCCAAGGAATTCCCAGATTTCCCTCCATGGGGTTTCTCCCCGTGGCTGTGCTCCCTCCTCATCCAGCACCTCCTCAGGAAGGAATTCTGGAGCAGAGCTCCCAAGAGCAGCAGCCACCCCAGGAGTTCCTCCCTCTTCAGGGACACTTTGCACCTTGTTGGTTTTTAATGCTGTGGTTAACCACAGAGGTTTCCAGGGAGCCCAGGGAAAGCAGGGCAGGAATGTGACAGGAAAAGGGGATGAAAGGAAAAGCAGACAAGCCCCAAAGCAGGTCAGCCATAAATATTTCCTCACTTTGCACCAAGTGAAAACTGAGGATCTGGAAAGGAGTTGGAGAAACCAATTTGGTGTTTGCATTGCTCTGAGTTTATCCGTAGTTCAGGAGCTTTTCTTGTGGATGAAAATATGGAATTTTCCTGTGGAGACGGATCTCTCCTCTGAAGGGAAAAGTCTTCTCTGAGGGAAGGGAAAACCCTCCAAGTGGGGCTGCACTGACACTTCCACCTGGTGCCTTGTCAAGGTGCTGAGATGTTCCCAAGGATTTTGCAGCTCTTTATCAATCAAAGCTCATTCAAGTGGAATTTTTTTTCCACCTGGGTTGGATCCCGTGCCAGTTCCCTGTTGGAAACAGCACGAATGTGGATTTATTTCATGTCTCACAACAAGGTGCCAATTTTCTGCCCTTTTTTTTTTTTTTTCCTGAAATGGATCCCTGCTCTGAGTTCAGCTGGAGCAGAGCAAAAGCCACTTCAATTTTGTATTTTCAGTCTATTCATTAATGATTTTTGCTTGGCTTCTTTTCATGTTTTGACAGCAGTTTGCAAAGTCTAGAAATACAGAATATTTGGATTAAAATTCTGTGCTCAGATGCAATGCTGGTGGTAAATTTTGTTAGATTTGGAAAAAAACCCCCACCATCATTCCAGATATAAATTCTTGTAATCCCTTGAAGTCTGAGGTTGGATCAATATTTGGTGTTGGTGTTGTGCTGATATTTGATAATTCTATTTACTCAATACACTTTCCCTCTAAATGGGAAAGAAAACTTTGAGGATTACGTAAAAAATTTTGTGCTATCCAATTTAAGAATCTCAGATTTATTCAGCACCTTGGCATGAATTTATTGAACTTTTAAGCAAACACAAAATACCCTTCAAATTAAACATGAAAAAAAAATCCTGTAGCCAAATGCAATTACTGGCAACAAGGCAGAGGGCAACAAATTAATTTAGGAGCAACACTTTATGATTTTGAAATTCTGGTGTTTTAATTTGAATAATAAATAAGCTGGGACTGTGTAACAAAAGCTACAAGCTGGGAATTCTGGTGGATTTTCCACCCTTGTGGATCTTTTGGCAGGTTCAAGGCAGAGAGCACAAAGCAGGGCCTCAAGTGAGGCTTTTTTATCACCAAAATCCCGTCAGAGAGAGAATTCTGTGGCCAGGGTGTTGCACAGAGCATCCTTTAGAGATGTTTATTAGAGAAAATCCAGCCAGGGCAGATCTCTGGAATGAGGGGGAGTTTAGAAGGAAAAAAATCCTGAAATCTTTGCCCTGTGCTTGGAATTTTATCCGTGCTGTGATCGGCTGCTGGCAGGGGAAGCTTTCCTGGGTGTGAGGGGCTCTCTGCAGGCCAGTGCAGCTGTTCTGGATGCTGCTCCTCTCACAGCTCTGCAGGTGCTTTTCCTGACTCCCAGGATTTGGGATTTTCCCTCCCCAGCCTTGTTCCTGCTCGGCAGCGAGTTTGTAAAGAGATTTTCCTTTGGGGGTTTCACTCAGTTGTGCTCACTTTTAATTCTTCCTGGTTTTCCCTGGGAAGTGAGGAGAATCAGGCCTGCAGGAGGGATTTCCTCTGAGGAAAAGCTGACTGTAGTCCTGCTGTTCTCACTTCACCCAAAATAAGGGAAAATCAGCATTTTTAGACCTTGTCCTGCTCCAACTGGGGCATTCCCAAGGACAAAGCCAACAGGTGATTCTGCTCCCCTTACCCCCAACAGCTCTGGCACTCTGCTCTCCCTCCTGTCTTTTCCATGGTCATCCTTGGTGGCTTTTCCAGCTCCCTGTTCCCAAAGTCTCTCTGTTGGGATGAGCCTTCCACAGCTTCACTTTGGTGCCAGACTCTCTATTTATTTCCTTTATTTGGAGCTGGTTCTTCTCCTGGGAAAAATGAGGGAGTAATTGCCTCGGTGCCACTCATGATTTTGTAGATCTTTATCCTAATTGCATTATTTCAGCTTCCTCATTAGGCTTCATGGAGGCTCTTGATGTTATTTTTGGTGCCTCTGTGAGCGTGTTCCCATTCCCACTGTCACAGAGCCCACATCCATGTGGATTTTGCTCTGGAATTCTTTCCACTGGTATTCACAAGAACTTTATATTTGTATAATAAGCTCTCATTCTCTTGGTTACACCAATCAAAAGCACTTTTGGATTGATTTCCTGCTGTCCTGTTCCCCTTTGCAGGGCGCTGATTCCCTTCAATCAGCAATCCAGCCAGAAATGCAGATAGAACACGGAGCAATCCAAATCCAGTGAGAGGATTGAGGAATGCTGGGGAGCTGGCAGTGAGCTCCAGCCAGAAATGGAGTGGGAAGGGCTGGAAAAACCTCCCAGACCTCAGAACCTCCAGCCATGCCCTGCTCGACCTCACCTGGAATAATTCCAACTTCAATCAGAGCTGCATCACGACACCAATCCAAGTCCTGGCCTTCAAAAAACAAACAAAAAAAAACCACCCTGGGCTGCACTAAAATCCACTCAGAGAGGACAAAACAAATCTTTCAGAGGGAGAGGAAGAGCTCTCCTGCATCCAAACTGTGAGACTCCATCCCTGCCCAGCCCCTTGGTCCCTCCTGTGAAAACGGAATGTCTGCAGATGTTCGGGGGTACTGCTGCCCTGCAGTACCTGCTTTGCCATGTAGAGAAAGTTCCAGATATTTTTACTGTTGGAACAGCCTTTTTTTTATTTGCTATGGTGTTTATAACAAAAAAAAAAAAAAGGAAAATATTTAAAAAAGGAAGAATTCCTTGACAGCAAGTCTTGGCCTTTTGCTGGTGTTTTCTGTTCAGTGTCATGAAAACTGTATTTGCAGAAGACTAACACTTTTGTTTGTACTGTTGCTTAACTACTTTTCTAGGGGAAAATGCTTTAAAAAATGCTGTAATTACGCATTTCTAATGAAAAATAAATGTGTATTTATGAAAAGTGCAGCTCTAAGTTGCCCTGCCTTGGGAATGAGTCTGGGTTGGCTGGGCAGGAATGTTGTCCTGGAGGAGCTGGGGATGGATCCACACTCAGCCTCTAAGGAAGAACCCAATCTCAGGCCATTTGATTATCTAAATTCCCAATCTCAGGCCATTTGATTGTCTAAATTCCCAATCTCAGACCATTTGATCATTTAAATTCCCAATCTCAGACCGTTTGATCATCTAAATTCCCAATCTCAGGCCATTTGATCGTCTAAATTCCCAATCTCAGACCATTTGATTGTCTAAATTCCCAATCTCAGACCATTTGATCATTTAAATTCCCAATCTCAGACCGTTTGATCATCTAAATTCCCAATCTCAGGCCATTTGATTGTCTAAATTCCCAATCTCAGACCATTTGATTGTCTAAATTCCCAATCTCAGACCATTTGATCATTTAAATTCCCAATCTCAGACCGTTTGATCATCTAAATTCCCAATCTCAGGCCATTTGATTGTCTAAATTCCCAATCTCAGACCATTTGATTGTCTAAATTCCCAATCTCAGACCATTTGATCATTTAAATTCCCAATCTCAGACCGTTTGATCATCTAAATTCCCAATCTCAGGCCATTTGATTGTCTAAATTCCCAATCTCAGACCATTTGATTGTCTAAATTCCCAATCTCAGACCATTTGATCATTTAAATTCCCAATCTCAGACCGTTTGATCATCTAAATTCCCAATCTCAGGCCATTTGATTGTCTAAATTCCCAATCTCAGACCATTTGATTGTCTAAATTCCCAATCTCAGACCATTTGATCATTTAAATTCCCAATCTCAGACCGTTTGATCATCTAAATTCCCAATCTCAGGCCATTTGATCGTCTAAATTCCCAATCTCAGGCCATTTGATCATCTAAATTCCCAAACTCAGACCATTTTATTATCTAAATTCCCAGTCCCAAACCATTTTGTTATCTAAATTCCCAGTGCAAGAAAAATGGGAGAGTTGAGTTGTTGAGTGTGCAAAATGTAATGAATTTATGAAATAATTGTATGTAATGTGAACAATTCTAAGCTCTCCCTTTCAACATCCAAGATCCAGGTGAAATCCTCTTTCCCCTGAAAGTTCTGGGAAATTTAATATGGATTTGGACAAACCATTGTCCTATTTGCTAATCCTGAGTGCAAAGGAAACCTGTCTGCTGTCACCTGGTTATTTTAATGATGCATGTTTTGGAAAATAGGGTTTGGAAAATAAGAGTTTGGAAAATAAGAGAGGGAGGTGCTGCTTTGTATTTGATTTCCAGCTGATTTCCCACAGGATCACTCCCAATATATGGCTCATAATGCATTTAATGAATTGATAAATGAAGTATGGCCACAAATCCCATGTGTTTTAATCCAGGATAACTTGATTTTTTTTATTTTTTTTTTTATTACCAAAGGAAGGGTTAAGCACCCCCAGCTTCTGGGAATGTTTTCCCTGGTAAGTGTTGCACTTTCTATAAATTCCTCCTTCTCTTTAGGATATTTCTTGACACAGAAGCACAATGCAGACAACCACAGCTTGTGGAGCCCGGGGTCTGCAGCAGGCCAGGAATTTGGCAGCTCTTCAGCTCCTTTTGGAGTGCTGCTCCTCAGCCTGGGGGATCTTTGAAGAGCTTGGCACCCAAAGAGAGGCCTAAAAATAAAGCCAGGCCTGGGCATTTTAATAATCATGGAATCCTGGAATGGTTTGGGTGGGAAGGGACCTTAAGGATGATCCAAATCCAGCCCCTGCCATGGGCAGGGACACCTTCCACCATCCCAGGTTATTCCAACCTGGCCACAACCTCTCTGGGAAATCCATTCCAGGGCCTCCCCAGCCTCACAGGGAGCAATTCCATCCCACCATCCCTCTATCCCTGCCCTCAGTGGGAATCCATTCCCTCTGTCCTGTCAGGCTGACTTGGGAACTCCCCTCTATTCCTCTGGTTGGTGAACTCAGAATTTTGTCCTCTTTGCATTTTCCAGCTGAAGTTCAGGAGGAGGTTGAGCTCAGGAGACTTCAGCACTGAGCCAGGGATTCTGGTGAGTATTCCCTGTCCCTGCTCCCTCTCTGGGGGTTTGATCTCCTTGTCCAGGCAGGAAATGTCTCCAGGAATGCTGGGTTGGTCTCCTTGTCCAGGAAATACCTCCAGGAATGCTGGATTGGTCTCCTTGTCCAGGAAATACCTCCAGGAATTTTGGATTGATCTCCTTGTCCAGGAAATACCTCCAGAAATTTTGGATTGATTTCCTTGTCCAGGCAGGAAATGTCTCCAGGAATGCTGGATGTGTTTTCCAGGCATCACAGGCTGTGCCACCTACAATTAAGTCATGCCCCAGATGAGTAATTCAGGGATGAATTCCCTCCTGGGAATGTCTGTGAGTTCTGTGCAGGGTGAAGGCACCTCCACCTCAAGGCTGTACCAAAAACATCCCCAAAACAGGACGAAATCCTGAAAGTTTTGGAAGATAAGGAAGCTCCTGGGGGTCCTGAGGGTTTGCCTGGCTCTGAGTTTGGGAGGGTTGCTGTTGGTTCACCAGGGATGTGGTTCCATCCTTGAGGACAATTTTCAGTCAGTCACCTAGAAACCCTCCATTTCCATCTCCTGTTACTCCCAGTCTCTCCCTTTTTTATTAACAAGGTTCTTTTTCCCTCAGCAAACCTTCCAACATCCTCCTTTTCACCGTTCTTTTCCTCCTCACGCTGCCTCATCCAGGAGAGATGGAGACCAGGATTGTTCAGAGGACTTTCCTTGTGGGGTTAGACTTGGATCAGCTGCTTGTTTTATTGGAATTCATCTCCTGCCCTGCAGAGCCCAGTTTTCCTGGGGTGATTTTGGTGAGAGCAACATTTTGGTGTTCAGGTTTTGTGGTGGGGAAGAGCCTCTACTTGCCCTACTTGGCCCTGTTGGTTATTTTTAATATTCAGTTCACTAAAGCCACGACCATTTATCCTGATTTTTACTAAAATTCTGTAAGTGGACCACTACTAAAACCCTTCAGATCATTTAATCTTGAATCCTGCCTGGAAAGAAGAATCCTGAAGGGGTTTCTGATTAAAATATTCTGGTTTGACAGATTGTATGGCAAGAAATCCAGCTGAGAAAAGCAAGGGATGTGGGGAATTTCTTCCCTGCTTTTTCTTCCTTTTATTTCCCGTTAGTTTTATGTATTTTGTGTTACAAAACAAATCTATAAAACCTATCACCCTTCTGTGACCCAAATAAAGGGGAATGTCCTCGTGAGCTGCATTTTCAGCCGTTCCAGCGCTGACACTTTGCCTCTAAAGCAAAGAATTCCATCCAAAAAAGTGCTTGTCTCCGTGGTGGAGCTCCTGCTGTGTGGAGATCCTCTGGTGGCCTGGATTTTATTATCCAATTCCATGGATATGGAGATTCCTGTTAGAAAAACACCGGGAGAAAACCAATCCCTACCAAAAAAAAACCCAAAAAACCAACCCCAAACCCCGAATCACGGCGGGATCTCAGAACTCCTGTGAGCAATCACTTCTCCTGCCGAATTCCCAATTATCCCAGCACTGCAAATTTGGAGCTGGAGCTGTAACTCAGCAGGAGCTGTTTCCCATTATCAGGGCTAAGAGTGTTCCTTTCATTCCTGGTGATCCCAAAGCTGTGGTGGGAGCTTTGGAGGAGAGCTGGGCAGTCAGAGCTCATTTCCTGGGATGGAGCTGGGAATCAGGGAATCAGGGAATCCCTGAGTTGGGAATGAGGGAATCACTGAGCTGGGAATCAGGGAATCACTGAGCTGGGAATCAGGGAATCCCTGAGCTGGGAATCAGGGAATCCCTGAGCTGGGAATGAGGGAATCCCTGAGCTGGGAATCAGGGAATTACTGAGCTGGGAATGAGGGAATCACTGAGCTGGGAATGAGGGAATCACTGAGCTGGGAATGAGGGAATCAATGAGCTGGGAATCAGGGAATCCCTGAGCTGGGAATGAGGGAATCACTGAGCTGGGAATCAGGGAATCCCTGAGCTGGGAGAGCTGAGCTCACACAGCCAGGGCTGCTCCTGACACTCCTGGAGGTGCCTTTGGATCCCAAAAAATGGGAATACCTCAGCAGGAGGAGCCAAGCAGAGCCCGCATTCCAAGGCAGGGCTCAACTCTCCTCTTTCTCAAGGTGATTTTTTTAATAAAATCTTGTTCCTTATCGTGATAAATCAGATGGAAATGGATAAAAAAATGATTTTTCTCCATTTATGTCTCATATAAACTTTAACTGAGCAGCAAATATCTCCTTTGTTTAACTTTGTTTACCTTTCTATAAACTGAATTCTACTTTTCTAAGTTTTCTCCTCTTTGCTTCCTATTCATTTTTTTCCTTTATTGCAAAGGAAAAAATGTCCTTTAGTGATATATGATAAAATTTCATATTTTGGGCAGAAAAGATATCTTTTATATATTTTATTCATCAAATAGATTTTTTAATTAACCATCAGGCAGGGAAAATTCTGTAGATCTGGTCCCTGTGTTCAATCTGTGTTTTGGGTGTTTAATTAAACTGCCCAGTTCCAGCTCTCCATCAGGTTTATGGTGAGATTCCATTTTATATAATTATTATAATGAATATCAACTCTACAATTTCCCAGTAAAGGTTTTTCCTGTGAGTTGAAGTGGTGGTGAAACACAACAAAAACCTGGATGGAAAACTGAGTTTAGGCTGAGCTTGTGCTTGTGGTCCCTCAGTGTTCCAGTGAGTGTCCAGTGAGTGTCCAGTGAGCTGGACTTGGATGGGATTTCAAAAAATAGCCATGAAAATGAGAAAAATCCACAATTCCCAGCTTTTCTTAGGGAATCCTTGGGATTTCTGTTTTCCAGATGCACTGGGCTTGGCTTGCAGTGAGCAGTGGAATCAAAGGATTTGGTGTTTTATTGTAGCACTGCTGCCCGTGGGCTGGAATGATTCCAGTTGGGAAGGATGGGTTCTCCATTCCATTCACCATTGGCTTGCTGGGAAAAGCAGGAAAAAAACTGGGAGATGGCCAGCACTGCCTGAGTAGCTGAAAGGTAAGCTTCAAATAGATATTTTTATATATATATATAATATATATATATACACACTTATTTATATTTATTTGTATNATATTTATTTATATATATGCACCATGGATAGTGTATATATTTATTTTTATATTAATGTCATTTAGATTTAGATAAATTTATACATTTATGTATTTATGTATTTATATTTTATATATCTATGTATTTATATGTTTGTATATTTGTATATTTATGTATTAGCATATTTGTTTATTTGTTTTTACTTTGGTTTCGGTTTTAATATATCTATATTTATTTTTTAATATCTATTTCTATATTTATAAACCCCATGTTCAGCTGCATCCTGAATTCCATTAATCAGAGAAAAACTAAAGCAATTTTAGCCCTTCGTTTCACGCACAGGGAAGATGGTTTTTACAGGGCCGATTTCACAGCTCCCAAAATCCCCCAGTTGGAAATTCCAGCCTTTGATGTTAATTAGGAACATTTTCGGTCCATAACCCGATCCCTCCCACGTGGCAGTGACACCAAGGCTCCCTGGGGAAGCTCCCAGGTGATGGCACCGGGGGTTCTGCTGGTGCCCAGCCGGGCTGGGACAGCAGAGTCCCCCTCCGGTGCCTTTTCTCCCCAAAATTCCCCTTCCCAGGCGCCGCGGGGGCAGCCCGGGGCCGCCCGGGGTGCCTTTAATCAGCCCCATCCGATGGGATTTGTCCAGCTCGGCTCCATCCCGGGAGCCATCTGCCTTGCACAATTCCTGGGATTTTACAGCCATTTCATTACTCAATCCTCCCTCAGCTCTCTTCGTCCCCCTGCTCTAATGGGCTCCCTGCTCTCCTCAGCAAAACCGGCGGAGAAATCAAAAATAAAAATAAAAAAAAATTAAAAAAAAACCTCAATCCAACTGTTCAGAGAAGAGGAGGCGGGAGGAATCCAAGGAAAACCGAGGCAAAAAAACAAACCCCAAAGGAGGAGCAGTTTGTTGGTTTGCTTGGATCCCTCCCTCCTTTCCCATGCCCAGGTTGCCTTTCCCCCCTCTCTGCAGCCCAGGGAGAGGGTTCCTGGGAAGTTCCTCATTTTCTGGCATCAGACACTTCCCAAATTCCCTCCTTTATCCCAGGAGCAGCAGCACTGGAGGTAGGCAGGGGCGAGGCGGAGGGGAGAGGCTTGGGGGGGATTTTCCATCTATTTTTTTTTCCTTTCCCATTTTGTTTATCCCTCGCTGGGTTTTGAAGGAGTCTGTAAACATCTGGGGGGATTACATCTGGTTTGGGTTCTGCCTGAAATTCCTGGGAGTTTCGTTCAGTTGAGCACTAGAACAAAACCAGCAGCTCCTCTGGCAGGTTCTGCCTCAGGATTTTCCAAAAATAAACTCTGCATCCCCACACTTCCCCCTCTGACACTTCCCTGAGTTTTCATGGAAGTTTTCTTGCGTGGCAAAAAGCGCAGTGAGGCTCGAGTTCAGCGACAAGAACAATTCCCGTTTGTTTTCCCTATTGTAAAAGGTGGAAGGTCCTAATTTTCCTGCCAGAAAATCGACTTTGTAGGAATATTCCCTGAAAAACCTTGGAATGTCTTTGCATGGATTGAGAGTTTTCCATGCTGATCCTTTCTTAGAGCAAATACAACACTCCTGGCACTGATAAAATTCATTGAAAGGAAGTGGTTGAGCATTTTGAGGCGGGGTTTTTGTGTTTGGTTTTGGTTTTATTTTGGGATTTACCTGTGTCGTTCCCTGCTCCAGTCCCACTGGAATCCCAGCTCTGGTGTCCTTGGATCTGAGGTCCCTCTGGGCTCCAAGTCCAGATCTTTGCAGCTTTAATCCCTGTGCAAATCCATCAAGTCGAGGGTAAATTGAAAAGCTCATGATCGGAGTTTTGCTGTTGGGAAGAAAAATCGGGGGAAAACTTCCCAGTTTGGACAGGGAAGGAACTCCTGCAGGAACTTTAAACCAGGAAATCCAGGTGGGAATGGAGGCAGAGGGATTGGCAGTGTGTGGAGGAGGAGGAGGAGGAATGCCCAAGCAACTCTGGAGTGGGGGATCCCTCATCTCCAGCTCCCTTCTGCCACTGCCAAACGTCACCAGATGGAATGGGAAGGGGAATGGGAATGGGAATGGGAATGGGACTGGGAATGGGACTGGGACTGGGACTGGGACTGGGACTGGGAATGGGAATGGGAATGGGAATGGGAAACGGTGTGTGCAAGGCTGATCCCAAAGGATGCCCCTGGATCCACTCCCAGGCTCTGTCACAGAACGTTCCCTCTGTTCCCTCCTTGGGCCAGAAAGCACCACCCAATAATGTGGGAAATATCCAAAATTTGGAGAATCAGGAATCATTCAGGTTGGAGAAGACCTTTAGGGCCGTCAAGTCCAACCAGCCCCCAGCACTGCCAAGGGCTGGACAACCCCTCTGGGGGAGGAATTGTTGCTAATATTGAGGAAATAAATGTCTGGCTCAGGTGAAGTTCTCAAAGGAGGGTTGAGCTGGGCTAAAAGGGATTTTTCCTGGGTTCTGATCTGAGAAAAGATGGGTTCTCCTGCCCCTGGTTTGGGGGGGACAGCGAATTTCTGCCTGGAAACCCACGGACTGATCAACGTTGTAATTAAAAAGATTGAGATAAAAGCAATTTTTAAAAGTCTTCAAACTCTTTGGGGCTGGTTTCTCAAAGTCCAGAATTAAAAATATAATTATAAAGAGCTTTCCTACAGCACAGAGTTAATAAGCAGAGAAGAGAAAACATTGATTTTTCTCTTGAAATGCCCCCTTCCCTCTTCCTTTTGTCCCTGAGATTTTGGTGGGTGCTGACCAGACAGACCCTTCCAGCAAAAGGAGGGTTAACTCCTGGAGAAAGGGGGTGGAGAGGGAATCCCAGCTTGGAACTTGAGACTTTCCAGCTGAGAAAGAAAGATTTGGAGATGCAGACGTAATCCCAGAGCTCTGCAATCAGCTCCCTGTCAAAGGAAGTCGGGAAAAGCGCAGGAAAAACTGCCCAGGCACTCTGGGTGCAGGGCAGGACACGGAGCAGCAGGGCCACCTCCTCCTCCAGGGTGAGTATGGAAAAACTCCCTGTCTGAACCCTTGGAAAATGGTCGAAACCTTGGGAATGGCTGGGTGGGAAGGTCAGGAGCGGAGGAGAATTCGGATTGTGGAGGTGATCTCTCCATTCGGGTTTTCCTGCAGCCACGCTCCAGGGATGAGCTGGGGGGAGCCTGGGGCAGAACCTCTGCCCTGTCCTGCTGTCAAGCCAAAAGTCCCCATGAGCTGCCAAGGGCTGCAGACAAACTCCTGGAGTGGGAATGCAGATTTGTGAGGATTTCATCTCAAAATGGGAGCATTTCCATTGGCGCGGCTTTAACTCCTTCAGCTTGAGCTGCTCCCCTTGCCTGCTGCTCCAGCTGCAGGATTCCAGGTAATCCCTGCCTTCAGGATGGGCTTCCCTGAACTTTGGAGCATCCTGCTGGAGCTCCAGACTTTATTTGCTGCCTGTGGGATGCTCCACAGCTGCTGCACTGAGCAGGGGGTGTTTGTGCTCCGGAGGATCCAAGGATTTTCTGATTGATCAGGACGTGAGGAAGGATGGGAAGAGGGAAGAGATGCTGCAGCCTTGCTTCTCCACAGGAGTTTCCAAGCCTGCCAGGTGCATGGGGATGGGAAGCTCCAGCTGGGGTGTGATTTATCACAGCATTAGGATGAACATTATTATTATTAATAATATGATTAATATTAATGGAGCAGTTGATGGTTAAGGCGCTTTCCACGCTGGGTTTTGTGGGGATGTGTTTGTGAAATGCCTGTTTTCCATTACAAAGCTGGGAGATAAACGAAGATGACAGTCACATTTTCCTACCATAAATTTCTCCCTTTCCCCGTCCTCCTTGGAAACCATAAATTCCAGCAGCCTGGCTGCCTGCTCCAGACATCAAAAGGCCCCGGGTTTACAAGCCCTGCTTGCCTGGGTCAGGTCCTTGCAGGAGAGACACAGATGATCCAAATCCCCCACATGACAACAGAAAGCTGGGATGGGAAGCAGAGTGAAAGGAGGAAGCTGGACATTGTGGGAGGGGAAGGAAAATCTCCTGAGAGGACTTGTCTCAGCTGATGCAGTTCAGGTGGTGGGGGGAGATTTTCCTGCTTTTTCTGGCCGGTCAACATCTTCCTGTTTTCCTGCTCCTGCCCTAAATGTTTTCAGCTCTAAGAACTCAACCTTTTGAGCTCAAACTCGTGTCCAAGTTGTTGTCTCATCACATCTCCACGAATGCAACATCCTTTGCTCTTGGCCTCGCTGGACGCTGCCTTTTGCCCAGATCAGATCCATTCACAAACTTCCTCTCCTTGGCTTGTTCTTTCCTGTCACATCAAATACTCATCAGGGCTTTTGCTCTCCTCATCCCACGTCCTGCTCTCATTTAAAGCTGCTCCTTCCCCCCCACTGCTGCCCCTTGCCCTTGGCAGGACCAAAATTTCAAATGCAAACAGTGAAAATGCAAAATTCCAATTTCAATGCTTCCTTTAGTCTCATTCCCTGTTTTCCTGCATGTTCTGTCCCTTTGAGCTTGGGTCATCCTTCCTTATGCAGCACCTACCACCTTTTTGTGGGATATTAAGAGTATTTCTTCCATGAATTTCAGCTGTCACCAGCTCAGAGCTCTGGATCAGTGATATTTCTCTTTTTATTATAATTATGCTAAAATTAAACATAATTACCTCGGAATTACAATACTGAATAAACCCAAAGCTCGAGTTACAGATGAGAAACCTTGTTCTGGTTTTTGCCCTGCTTTAAAAACTTCCCTGTGCCTTGCAGAGCAGCTCAAACCAACAGAGCTGTTGAAATAAACCCTTTTTACATCTTCAACCTGCTGAGTCCTCACCAACACAGGGAAACCTCCAGTAACCAACACCCCAAAGGATAGGAGCAAAGAATCCTGGAGCACATTCCTAGCTCTTCCCTGCCTTCCATGATTGTAGTTCTTAATATTTGCCTTAAATAAATGGGGAAGGAGAAGGAGAAGGAGAAGGAGAAGGAGAAGGAGAAGGAGAAGGAGAAGGAGAAGGAGAAGGAGAAGGAGAAGAAGNCTGTCCAGCAAGCCTGAGCTCTTGTCCTCATGTGTCTGGAAAATGTTTATTTATATCCAGTGTGCAGAAGCTTTTCCCAGTTTCCAGGTGGGGATTTGCTGGAGGCTGCTCCAGGCCCTCCTGGCAGGGCCAGACTGAGTCACCCTCCTGGTGCTGAACTGACATTTGGGATTTCTTTTGCGTTTGCTGCTTCTTTTCCTCCTGGGTTTTAAATCCCTTGGTTTATGGCAGGGAGGTGAACCAAGGCCAGCTCTGAACTCCTCCCAGAGCTCCTTGAACCAAGCTCTCACCTCCTTCACTCTCAGAGGCAAGGCATGAAGTGCAGGCCTCCAAATTTCCATAATTTTTGTGTCTCTTCTCCTCATTTGCAGTTCTCTAAGCCCTTCTAGGTCTGGTCTAGTCCATTCTCCTATTTAAAAAATCCACTTGCAATTTGGTTTGATTTCATTTCATGTGTTCCCAGAACTGAATGTTCCCCTTCAAGCTGTGCAAGCTTCCCCTCAATTAACTGAATTCCCTGTTTATCCACTCTTTTCCCTCATCCACCTCTTTTAACCCAGATATTAAATCCCACCTTTTCCTGAGCCACTTCTTTTAACCCAGACATAAAATCCATGTTTTCCTCATCCACCTCTTTTAGCCCAGATATAAAATCCACTCTTTTTCCTCATCCACCTCTTTTAGCCCAGACGTCAAATCCCACTTTTCCCTTATCCAGACATCAAATCCCACTTTTCCTTCATCCACTTCTTTTAACTCAGACATAACATCCATTTCTCCCTCATCCAACTCTTTTAACCCAGATATAAAATCCCACTTTTCCTCAGCCAGCCCTTTTAACCCACATACAAAATCCACTCTTTTTCCTCATCCTCCTCTTTTGGCCCAGATATAAAATCCACTCTTTTTC
>VZUA01005075.1:675-12920 GCA_013401035.1 Horornis vulcanius
AAAGATAACTCTTTCCTGAAGTTTACATGACATAAGTCTGAGTGCTCTGCAAGACATTATTAATGAAATAAAAAAGTAAAGCTCCAAGCTATTAATTTTAAGTAATATAACCCAAGATTCCCAAATCCAGTCTATTCTGACTACACGTTACATTTAAAAGCTGTTCAACAATAAAGCTTGTCACAGGCAGGATTTTTGCATCTATGAAAAAGCAACTCTTAATGTAGCACAAAACTAATACTGATTTATTATGCCGACTCCATAGAATAAAATTTTGCACCTGAAAGATGGTTAAAGTTTCTTTGCAGCGTTGCCAGGTTTTAATACCTTCAGTGGGATTCATCTAAATCTTACATGAAGTTCCCTTCATAGTCATTGCAGACATAGGTAATAGTTAGGTCATGAGTGGTCTCATTGTTAAAGCAGATGTTTACACTTGGTCAGATGAGCTACACCTTAAAATCATCCACTTCTTTCCAGTAACTACACTAATACTCTTAGCCACTTCAATTGCAAGAATTCCTCCAATATTCTAAAGCAGTCATTAAGAGAGGAGAATATCCTCCAAGTATACTGCAAGTTACAGGGATTGCACTTTTGTGTGTAGATAGGAATAAAAAGCCAGCTCACTTTATATTCTTCTCTTACATGTGCCCAGTATGCCACAGCACCTTTGTTAGGGTTCAAAAAGCAAGGTGCCCAGCTTTTTCCACTTCCCACATAGCTTCAAGACTACCAAGCTGGAGCAATATATGCATTGTGGGATTCACACACGGCTATGCAGCCTGCAAGAGCCAGCATTATTAAGAGGCAGTGTTAGCATCTCCTCTGACATTGCATTAATATGAAAATTATTGAATCTAACTAATAAAACATATTCCTTCTGGGTTGAAGAGATGTACTAACTGATCAAATAATAACAACAGGGATTTCTAACAGCTGCCCTACAGCTTTCAGAAAACAGCAGGTTAACAGAGCCAGCAGTGATATTGCTGATGTTCTCATGGTGTTATCTCCTTCTGTTGCTGTAATCTGCAGTAGGTAACTGAATCCTGAGCCAGAGCCTGTTGGCTGATGTGAATGAACATCCACTGAAGAAATCTGGTCTTCCTATGGTTTCCTCCATTTTCTCAGAACTAAAGAAGAACTCCTTCAGAGGTGCTTTTCCAGCATGATACTCTCGGCACTAAGAATGAAGCTTAATAAAATTCATCTTCTACCAAAAACTGGTCCTCGTAAGTGCCATTTATATACCTTCTGTCCTTTAGATTTAATCTCTTTCCACCTTCTTGCACCATACTGCCTCCAAGAATTGATAATGAAGTTCTGGAAATACTACATTTGGCATCCCATACCAGCTTGGGAATGAACTAGGACTGTACTTCTATTCCTTCTTGTGATTTTTAATAATCACAAGGGTTCCACCATGGAATTGTGGTTTTTAACCTATTTGTCTGGCATAACGACAAACAAAAAGCAAAAACAACCAGCCACAACTTTAAGCCAAAACAACAGCAATTCTGGCAAAAGTTTAAAATCAGACATCCTGCAGCTTACAACACCTACACTACAGTCCCAAAAACTTAGATCAGTCAAAAAGGCAGCCAAAGAAACCATTTTAAATCTGACCTCATCTTAATGGAACTGGGAGCAGGGAAAATTAAAAAAAAAAAACAACAAAAACCACACAATACATACAATCAGATTGGAACACAACACAATAATACTGCTGTTAAATGGAATTTTGAAAGGATGGAAGATTAGTGTTTAGCTTATTAAAGAATCCAGACTACATTCAGCTCTTGCTGAATGGGTGGAATGCAGCAAAGAGGACTGTCAGCTGAATCCATTTGAGATACTCATAAACAAAGTCATCTTCATTTTGCCAAAACAGCTTCTGGAATTATTATTTTGAAGAGAGATCTTTGGCCCTGTTGAGTGTCAATGGCTGTGATAATAATCTAGGAGACATATGAGCTCCCACAAATCATGGCTTTGCTTCTAACTTGTATCTAGTCCAGCTATAAGACCATTTCTGAAAAGCAAAAGGCAACAGAGTACTGTCTCCCTGCACAATCCATCAAGATGCACACAATTTTACTGATGCTGCCAGTGCCACTCTATATATCAAATACTTATTTACTGAGTGATAAAAGCAATACTTGCAAGTCATTCTTATGGTACAGACAGGAGTTATGACAAACTTAAGTTAAAGACTGTTCTCTTTAATTTTTTTGTTTAAAATTCACTGCTAGATATGGGAAGACCACAGGTCCTGCCACATGTTCCAGAAACTTCTGAACACTCTTTCACTAGACTCCGCCTTTGCTATGAAGCAGAAAATAAACGTTCTATTTAACAACTTGGAGTGCAATATTTGAAGAAAGAGCTGCTAGCATTTCTGGACTCCCATTCAGATAAACTATCTGAATGTCTCCTATGTTTATCCAAGGAAAGAATTCTACGTGTCTGTTCTGAGGTAATAGGCAACATTTAACATAAGCTCTGAAATCACATCTGTGTTTCTTGCATACAGAAGGGACTGAAGAAAAGTTTAGAACTCCTCCAAAGAGATAAAGTTCCTTCAACAGTTGATTAAACTAAACAATCTAAGTACTCTAAGTTCAGTGATTTCCAAGATATGCTAGCCAGCGGGTTGTACCCTCACAGTCCTCTCCCTACTAGGAAGGGGAAGACAAAACTGACCTATTGAAGGCCAAGTAGTTTGTAGTTAGTAAGCTAAATAAACAGTCCATACATTAAAACAAGTGAGAACAATAGCTGCTAATGTGTGATGAAGGACCCCCACACAAGACAAAAGCAAATAAGGAACAGAACCATTGAGTGCTGAAAACCAACTGCTTAAGCAAGAAAATACGGCAATCCATAAACACACAAAAGAGATAAATATAATCCAGACATGATACCCTCAGGGTTTCAAAGTTCCCAGACATTTAACCATTACTGAGCTCCTGCTATGGGACATTACCCATCGTTCTACAGCTCTACATTCATTCAACAAAGCTTGCCTGCTAAACAGATTGTCTTTATCTCAGTGTCCAACTGATGAGTTGCCTGCTACTCTAATTTATCACTTTGGGGTTGTGATACTGACATCAGCCAGACAGAAACTATCTAACAAGTTTTGAGTATTAGAAGGCAGTCATTCTTTATTGCAGTGCATTATTTCCTGCTAAACTAGGACTGCATGTATCAGTTTGCAGACTCTGAATGCAGGCTTTTACCTAGCTAGACTACTCAAGTTCCAACAACAGGCTCTAACTGCAGACACAGACTGATCTTGCAGCAGTGATTCTTTCTCCCCAGGATCCTTTTTCTTCATGATTCTCTCATTCCCTCTTCTCCTCATGGTTCTCCCTCCTTCATGATTCTCCATGATGATCCCTTACCAGCTAATCCACTCCCTTTTATCACACTTATCTTTATTGGATATAGCTGACTCATCAGGGGCAAGGCTGAATTGGGTAATTAACACAGCTGTTATTTATCAGGGACAAGGTCACCTGTATTCCTTCTCCTACAGCTGTTCAGGACAATTTTGCACACTGCTTATTTCTAGTAACAGACTTGTTGGTGCTGGGCTCTTTTGTTGAGGCACTGCACATTGCATTTAAAATTAGAACCTTGCTCCCACTTTAAAATGTCTCATTCTCCAGTCCCAGCAGTGCTGCAGCTCTCTCTCAGTTTCTTTCCACCTACTCATTCCCTGTGCAGCTGCCAGCATTCCCTCCCCTAAGAGCATCAGTGTTACAAGTACCCTGACACAGCAGGCTCAGCAGCAGCCTAAGCACAGCCTGAACTTGTGTGAGTGCTGGATTATGGCATTAGTTCAACAAACTTCAGCTCACACATCCTTGACCAGGCTCAGAATCTAGAGCATGTGCCTAGAAACAAATGAAGCCAATCAAGTAAGTTTTAGTAAATGCTTTTGGATCTCATGTAGACATCCTAGAAAACATATTGGGGGGGTCCCAAGTCACCATGTGCGTTAGAATAGTCCTGTTTCTTTTTTTATGAGCTACAGTCCAGATAGGTGTGTTAGCTCATTGGGAAAATTACGCAGTCACTTTTCAAATTAGGCAATCATTTTAGTTCAAAAGGTATTTGCACTACAGTCTTGTTTTATTCAAATTGCACTATATTCACTTGAGGTACTACAGTTGAAAGGGAAATTCTCCATTTTAATAGTAAGTTGCCTGTGGCAACTTAGTTATTAATCAGAAGCAGAAATCTTTCTACATTCAGAAGGCAAATGGCTTAGTTCCCCTGTCCAGGTACTCCCATTTACAGAGGATTCAGCACTAGAGTTGCAGATTTCTTTTTTGAAATGAGGATGTCTCCATGACCCAAATCCACATTACAAACAAGGGCCCTCAAAACCCATGAGTACAGTTCAAAGAGCTGAGCCTTGCTTACTGTCATCCTTTTCCCATAGCCCACTGATAAGCTTCAAAAATAACTAGAAACCTTGTTTAACATCAGTTCTCTATCATGTTAGTAATGTATGTAAGGTAGAATGCAATTTTCTCCCACATAAAAGCTTCAAAAAAGCATTTACTTGAATCACTGGAGAGACGGTATCAAGTAATTAGGGACATTCCTTGGCTCAACCTTTGGTTTCATAGCTGATTTTACAAGACTGTTTCCTGTCAAAAATAAGTGTCATTTTCTTAGTTACTTCACACAACTGCTTCATGCTTTCTTTGATGGTAAATATTTATGGTTTTATGCATACTCTCTGGCCAGTAGGCAAAAAAGTTGATAATTTGGTCACTTTAACCATGGCACTGACACCTTCGAAGCACATTTGAACTGCAAGTTTATACTTTAAACATACACAACTCCATAGCTACCTAATTGCTGAGGTAAATTTTAAAAGCATCACTGGAATTTTTCTATGAAACCATTTTTTCTGTGACCTTTAAATTTGCCAGAGAAAAAAAGAATGCATAAGAAAACTGTTACAGGACATAAAAGTTAAATATAAAATAATAAGTCAAACAGAAGATTTTCACACTATTAACAGTTCAATGGGATCATCTGCACTGTCCCACAACCCACGCTTCAGGCCACGTGCACCTGAAGAACCCTGCCTGACCAGTGTGTTATGGAGAGCATGTGGAGCAGATACCCATTTCAGCCCATGGAGAACCCTGTGCTGGAGCAGGTGGATGCCTGAAGGAAGCTGTGACCCCATGGGAACCCTGAGCTGGAGCGGGCTCCTGGCAAGACCTGTGGATCCATGGAGAGAGGAGGCCGCACTGGAGCAGTCTGTTCCTGAAGGACTGCAGCCCACAGAACCGACCCATGCTGGAGCCATGTGTGAACAACTGCGGCCCGTGGGAAGGATTCACACTGGAAAAGTTTGTGGAAAGCTGTCTCCCATCAGAGGGACCCCACAGTGGAGCAGCAGAAACATCATGTGCCAAACTGACCACACTCCCAATTCCTGTCTCCCTGAGCCACTGAGTGGGGAGGAGATAGTGAATCGGGCATAAAGTTAAGCCAGGGAATGAGGAAGGGGTGGAGGAAAGGGTTTTTTTAAGTTTGCTTTCACTCTTCATCCTTCTACTCAGATTATGATTGGTCATAAATTCAATAATATCCCCAAACTGAGTCTGTTCTGCCCATGATAACTGCTGAGTGATTCCCCCATCCTTACCTTGACCCCCAAGCCTTTTGCTACATTTTCTCTCCCCTTTCCAGTTGTGAAGTGGAGTGACAGAGCAGCTTTGGTGGGCATCTGGCTTCCATCCAAGGTCAAACCACTGCACTACTGTATTAAAGTATTTCATTTTACAGGAAAAAAAATCTTTTAAAAGTCTAAATTTCCAATTTCAAAAATAATGAATTTTTTAATCTAGTCAGTTACTCATCCTGAAATACAGTCCTATTTAGAACTCATTTTAAGTTCCTTTTGGTTTTCCCCTGACTAGTTTTTAGATTAGATACAACAAGCAAAATACCAGCTTTACAAGTTTACTGTTACTGGGAAATTCCACTAAATAATATGGAAATTCCTCCAACAGCAACTTAGCAAACACACACAATACTGGCATAAGGATTTTCCTGTACAAAAGACAAGTTCCTTTAACAACACGACATTCAGAATCAGGAGTTTCAACAAAATTTCTTTCTGAAATTTAACAAATGGGTGAAGCTCAGATAACACGGTCACTTTGTAATACTCATAGAATTCAGCAGACCAAGCTAAAAGCCTGCTGCAAGTTCTTCAGGACATTTTTCCTAGGAATAAGCTAACCTACAAAAACATTCTTCCACTTGCCTCTTCATGAATACATGCACCATTATTTTTCCTTGCTCTTTAGACAAAACATTTTCTTAAGAGATATCTCGATTACAAGCATTAAAACAACCCAATACACTTTCAATTACACCTGAGAATATTTAATACATTAATATATATTTGCTTTCCTTATGATCTTTTCACCTTATGATCCAGAATTCCTTTCCACTGTTAAATGTACTGTTGCTTACCAGAGACATTATAAACTGATTTTGTATTGAAATATAGCTAGGTTGGCTTCTGAGGATAGAAATTTTTGTCTGAAAAGAAGTTTCACACAATGATATAGCTATTTTGATAACTTGTACAGCCTCATTTCTCTAAGGCTTCCAATTGGAATGAGCTTGGCAACTGCAGTTGTAACACTCATCAGATGTTCCTAATGGCTTCAGCTTTTCCATCTCCCACTTTCTATGGGTGAAAGAACCAAGAACATAAATGTATCCAAACTACCTTAGAAATATTATTCTGCATCCATAAGACAATAAACACCTATTGCATATTTATATTAAACATATATCAGAGCAGGCATGATTCAAGCTTATTTCCACAACATGCAGTTGCCTGCCTTTAAGGCTGCATAGGCATGCCTCCAGATTTTTATGGAATTCCTGGTAGAAGAGAAAGCAGTAACTTTTGGCAAATGTATCCCTACTTCAAATTACACTTGTACAGTAAGTATCATATCCCATCATATGTACCTTGAGAGCATACTTTTCTCTAAAAGAAGGGTATTATAACTAGAAAAATAAGAACTTTCTCTAGGTAGTTCATTTATTAACATTTTAAGCTTTTACTAGCTTTGTAACTTTTTAACCAAGAGATTTGTCCATTACAGGCTATCAAAACAATATTGTATTTTACCTGTAACAACGCTAGATGCATTTCACGTATGCAATCTCTGGGGCTCTGGGAATTTTCAATTCAAAGTAAGCACAAATCCAAAACAGAATAGAAACTAGACAAGTCTTTCCTATACATGTTCCTTTAACATACACTATTTCCAAATATTAGCACTCCAAAATCTCCTTTATGTTGGAGATTAAACAATTCACTTCCTGATGCACCACAGCAGAAACAAGATGCACCTTGCGAAAAGCAAGTGGCAGTATCAAGGATGAAATGGAAATAATCATTTGTAGCAGCAGATTTAGAACAAGAACCTTAAGTCTTCTTAGACTACCAAGACATGGAAGAGAAATTGGAACTTCACCATAAGAAACATCAAATGAAGCTATTATATCCTTCAAACTCACTAGTAAGAGGCCCAATCATTATCCAACTAAACGAGGGAAGTAGGAAAAGAGAAAAGTAATAAAATTTGATGTCAAAAGCTGTATTTTCAAGGTCAGATGAAGTGATGACATCATAAAGTCTAGATATAAAGATCAGATGAGAACCTGAAATAATTGTAAGCTATCTGTAAAAGGACTGACTGTGGGACATAATAAAAAAAGCAGATGCCATCCACATATGTGAGGGGAAGCCAAGGGTAAGGTCTTCATTCTATCATCAGAGAACTTTAAACTGTATTGCCAAGCAAGTATTCCTGGGAAGTAATAACCTTAAACACTAACATCTCTGAATCCTTCTTTAGTAACTCTAAAGTATTTATTCCTTATTTAACAATATGTATTGAACATATCTGAAATGTTAGTCCAGACATTTCCCAAGAATTCAGATCATGGGATTGTCCAAACATTAGATGCTTCCAACAGCTTCATACAAATTTGTTTGCTACAGAGGAGTTACAGAAAATAAAAAGCTTCTTTCTACTGTTTTGGCATTGACACTAGTAAGATTTCATGATGATACCAGCATAAAACTTGGTTATGCAGTTCCATTCTCAAATATTCCCCACACCAGTTCCTGTCTATTTTGTGTACAGATTTATGAGGAAGAACAAAGCTACTTGCAACTTTAGAAGTTTTGAGAAGGAATAGAATTTCAATCTCTAACTTTGCAGCTTTCATGCACCTATTTCACATTTGAAAACTCCAGAAGAGTACTATGAGGATCTGCACATTAGAAACATTACCCTTTATGTACAGGCTACTACTCACTCACTGAAGTGAAGCCCAGACAAAATTTCGGCAAATAGCAGATTTCTAATAACAGCCTTTTTTGTGTATGGTCCAGTTGTAACTTGGAAAACTGGACAGTAAAGAATGGCCATTTGAGAAACAAAAAGAAAACCCACATGAACTTTGCCGAGTAGTTAGTAGAGGTGGCTGTAGAGACTTGCTCATATGCGAGTGTCACATTTACAGAGCTGCTCTTACAGCACTCCCCTGCAGTTCATAATGTTCTGACAACCCATTTTTTGGCCAGGCAACACCTAAATTATCACTTATAGCAAATAAACTACAACTGAACATTCAGAAAGCAGTGAACTCCCCAGTGCTAACACCACTGGTGTCTGACACACTGACTCTTTAACACCTCCAACTTCAGGAATGGTAGAGAAATCAGAAACTCCAGATTTTCTTTTCTACAAAAGTTATTTTACTTCAAAACTGAGTGCATGCAGCAGTACAGAACATACCCATGCCAACTGGCCTCTCCATCAGTTTGCCTTTGCAAGAAGAATACTAGTTAACATTTATCACATGAAACTGCTCTGCACGTCTTGCCACTTGTCTGGTGTTATCCACGTTGAATCTTGTATTCAAGTGAGCAACTCTAGAATTCTTAATTCACTTTAAATTTGAAGTCTTCTCTTTCACAGCTCCTTAATTAGTTGTTAGAATCTTCACAGAAAGAGAGCCAACAAATAACTCGTCAGTATATTGGAAGTTGAAGGCACACTTTATTCTAGTAAAGCGAACAAATGTTTCTTCCTGGAAACAGTTTAATGAAGACAAAAAGTGTTCTCCAGATTATACTTGAAACTCAACCTCTTCAGCTACCTGTTTCTCAGCTAATTTCACTGCTCATAAAACACACAAGGCTGGTTTGGTGAAGCACTTTTCAAATCACATCCTCTTTTGTTCAAGACAGACTCCATTCTACCAATCTTCCTTCAAGCTTCTTTTTGTGCAACTCAAGGGCTCAGCACAGGTGCAGAAGCAACTTGTCTGCTTATCTCTCAGGACATTTTCATACTCTGCAATTCTATTGTGTTCCTTACTTGAGACATTCCTTCCAGTGCAAACAGCCTCCTTGATGTTTTATTTCTTCAGTTTAGTCACAGTAATTCATAATTTATACCATAAGAGTAATTTGTTATCCAGCTTTCTAAGATTATACTCTTCAGTTTATTTCTTCATGTCATTCCTCATAAGCATTTTTCACAACATATTACCAGAAGAGGTGACAGTTTTGCACCACTTTGGTCCTTCCTACTTGTGAGAAGTTAAGAACTCCTCCAGCTGTAACAAATCTCCTCTATATAATCAGTTTTGGACAATAACAGGTGGGTTTTTTCCCCAGTCCTAACTTCAAATTCACAGGGTTTTTTTTGTACCAGTTGGAAAACAGAACAACACACTTCACCAACTTTGGCCATAGCTAGCCAATATACAGGCCCTGTCATTTTAACCAAGGCAAACACATGACAAGTAAAGATATTAAATAATGCCTCAAGGTGAGTCTGATTTCTTCTTCCCACTGAACAATGAAGTCTAGCATAGAGCATGAAAGCAGATTGGGAGAAGAGTCAGCAGGGTAAAAATAATTGTCACCAAAAACACAGTATGTCGACAAATCTGTAGAATGAAGAGGAGTATGTACTGTGAAAGTCATTCATACAGAACCAACTCACAATCAAAAGGAGGGAACAGAGCTACAGGTTTACTGTTGCTGTGAGGCATTAGCAAGCAGATGTTTGAACAGCATTAATCTTTTAATTTTTATGATCTGTCTTGTATCTCATTCAGCTACAGACCCCTATTTCTGCTATATTTATATAGAACATCTGGGAAGGGACCTGTGGTGTACACGACCTCAAATCTCAGAAGACAATGATGATATTGCCTCCTACACTAGCTTGCCAACTCCTGAGCTTGTATCTATGGCCTCTTTCCTATTTCCAAGTATGTCTTCTTGAAATATCTCATCATACTCCAGAGTCTGTGTTTTTCTGTTCCTCTCATGCAGAATTTCCCATTTCTACCCATAGACATATAAGCAATAATATGTCCTGAATCAATCAAGCTTAAGTATATAGACTTTGGGTCTCACAGATTTTCCCATTCTGTAACTTTTGGTTAGGCGATCTGACTGTGACATACTTTACATGCTAAAATTAAAGACTGAATGACTACACTAACACAGACATTCACACAGATGAAGAGGATCAGCATATCCTGTTAACATACTTGGGAGTTTCTGAAGCAAATCTCTAACCGTTCCAAGTATTTCTTGAGAAGAGGGTGTTTCCTTTACGAACTGCTGCAAACACCTTACATACTGAAGTGGTAATCTTTGGTCAGAACTCTGTCAGAATGGTGAAGTTTTCCTAAATCCACTTAAAGGACTTCAGAATGATCAACCTGGAGATACTACTTTTCACTTGAGCCTCCACTACGCATTCCAACAAGCACAACCTCCACTAATACCTATGGATTAGATCAATTTGCATGACACTTCCTCTTTCCTATACAAGTTTTTCCAAGACCTTGTCCAGCTTCCACAAGAAGATGCTTGCTCGCACTTGTTTCTAAGACGAAATTGCCTTTAACAAAACTAAGTGATCCATTAGACCTAATCTAAGAGGGCTAGGGGGGAAAAAAAAATCAAAAACATTAGGAAAATAGCTTCAAACTGGAGGAGTTTATTCCACATCTTCTACAGCGATGTGTACTTTTCAAACACACTGACACAGGCTACTGTGTCAGTTCATGAGCTTAACAAAACTTCCTCGCGGCATTCTCCCTTCGGCACGGTAATTAGCAAGTAAGTGGTGCATGAATGCATTAGCAGAGCCATCCAAGCTGCCCATGGCGCGGACAAGTCTTATTATTATTGCTCGGCCGCCCCGGTCCCCGCCCAGGCGCAGGGTCGCTCCCGGCCGAACACCGCGCACGGCAGATGACACCTACAGGACTCCCCTCCGGCCGCGCTCCACACTCCAAACATCACTTAAAAAAAAAAAAAAGTCTGTTCTCCCGCTACGTTTTTGTGCCTTGTTGTCAACCCGTGTTCAGGTTTTCCGCCGGCCAGGGGCCAAAGCCTCCCGGCTCCCCCGAGAAGCGCTGCCTGGCTCCGCACCCACGGCACGGAGCGTCAGGCCCGGCTCTCACCGCCCCTCTCAATCCATACAGAGAGGTCCTGGAAAAGCCTAACAGTTCTGCCTTCCCTCCGAGGTGGGAAATTTAAAAAACAACGATTAAAACAAACCAAGCCAAAGCACAACCCCGCCGCCAGCCTTGGCGCTGGCGAGCGGCGAGCAGCGAGCAGCGCCCGTCCCGACAGCTCCGTGCCCCGGCAGCTCCGCGGCCGGGCACCCGCATCCCGCCCACGGCACCCGGTCCCGACAGCTCCCCGTCCCCCCAAAAGCCACCCACAGGCCCCGGGGTAGTCGGGTGGAGGGGGCAGCACCCCCAAGCAGGGGCAAGGAGGGTACGGCAGAAGGGACACTTACTGGGCGTGCAGTGCAGGGGTGAGGCTTGCGAAGAGACGGGCGAGGAGGGAGGCGCCGCCGGCGGCGGTTCCTTGAGGGCGGCAGCGGCCGCGGGGGTCAGGACGGGGGGCAGCATGAGGTACCGGTCGGGCTGCGGCAGGCAGCGCTGGCACACCGAGTGCAGGCAGGGCAGCAGCTTGGGCCGCCGGCTCTGGATGGGCTGCCCGCACACGCCGCAAGTGTCCAACAGGTTGAGCGGGGCCGCGTCCCCGCCGCGCTCCGCCGGGCCCTGCCGGCTCTCGGCCTCGTTCTCCCCGCTCAGCGTCGCCGCCGCTGCCCCCGGTCGGTCCGCCG